>JAWQEG010003825.1:0-25851 GCA_033782935.1 Petrolisthes cinctipes | reverse complement strand
GGAGAGGGAGAAAAAAAAAATATTATGAGCTGCGTGTATGTAAATGCGAAATGTGTGTATGAAAGAAGTGCTACATGCGCCAACATATATAAAGTTTGGGAGAGACTCAGGTTACCCCTTATGAAAGTTACCTCAGATGACGCAGCATGTGTGGCATCTACTGGATACTAAGTAGTTTGTTTGTGCTTCTATCGGTAAATTCCCTCAAAGAGCTTCCCTATATGCTTATACTATTTTAATTATGTATGAATATCGGTGGTCCCAGGTATACAGTATAGTTAGAATAGTTCAAGTAGCAAACTGGAGGACCACTTATGTTTCCTCCAGACTAGAGTGCCAAACAAGTTCCCTACAATTATACTGAAGTTGTCTCTCTCCTGGCACAGTTTGGAGAAATCAATCCCCTCCAGTTCATCCCCATTATATAATAGACTTAACCCCTTAACTATTTAGCTCCTACTTTGTAACTCCATGCTTGTATTCTGATTGGAGCTAAAGGGTTTAATTATCATGCTGAAACGTACTTGTAGATGAAATGGGAAGGACATAACTGCATATTTATTCCTTCAGTGATAAATATTCTTACAAACGTCCCTGGCATGCACAAATTTTTCCTGCTTCAACAACAACAACACCAACAACAACAACACAACTACCGCACTGCCTTCCCTACCAAGTAGTATCAAACACCTGTGTGCCAGTCTTGTCCTTTACATACCTCCCTCAGGGACCTCCACCTACCTTCCTACTGTGCACCAGCATCACCGTACACACACACACACACGCACACTGTTTCCTCGCCATATTACAAGCTTCCCTGTCTTATTTTGTAGTGCAAAGCTGCAAACCATACCTTCTGTATGGTGTAGTTCTGATCGTTCTTGCTGCTCTTCAATGTATCCTGGCTACACCGAAGAATAAAGAAGATGATTTTGGGCTTAATGCCTATCGACTCATGGTGTTGGTCATTAAGGCAGTCAAGTCTTGCTACATCAACACATCTTCCCCAGCCTACAAGGTTGCGATCCTTGCTCTAACAGCCGACACGTCAAGAATATACATACCCCTCATATCGCCACCAACTCATAGCCTAAAAGATGCCACCCCTTATTCGAAGACGTTGCTTGTCGATGACGGTATAACTGAGGGACATAAGCTTCCTGACTTATCATTATCCTGGTAAAGGTTAGCTGTTCTTTTCAGGTAATGAAGTGCATAAAAAAGGTATGCACTGGTAACGTGGCAGAAAAGAAGCAGCCAACACATTGAACTGAAGCTCCATTTTCTCCATCTAGTGAGAGATATGTGAAGCACTCAACGTTTCGAAACTTCACTAAATAATCTCGGGACCTCACAGGAGTCACAAGATACTGACTGCTGACATTTTCGAAGTTGAGGCATAAAAAAGTAATTCCAAAGGGGAAACTATTATCGATCATGCAGATTTGCGGGAATCTTATGCGATTTCTAATCTTCATTTCTGTGACAAGTTAAGTCTCCGAAATAGCATACGACATAAACTTCAGTGAATAATGTTATGTTCACTGGAGAGGAGATAAAATCAGCCAAATTGAAACCCTACAACACTCCTGGGATATAAATAAAATGAAGGGTTATGCTCTGTTTACCTACATAAGAGTTGTCAGAAGTCTTCATTGATAGCAGGAAATATGTGAGAAAGATAATATAGTATTTTAAAACTTACATAAAGCTTCCTTCCACACACATCACTTTCGTGCAATCCACAAAATTTCTCCCGACCACATTTCACATTCTCCCTACGCAGACAACCAGCCAGCCAGCCAACCAAGCAGCCAGCCAGCCAGCCAGCCAGCCAGCCAGTCAGTCAACCAAGCAGCCAGCCAGCCAGCCAGCCAGTCAGCCAACCAAGCAGCCAGCCAGCCAGCCAGCCAGCCAGAGTATGTGGGTGGCAGCGATTATGTCAGAGGACGTCGCGGTGGTTGGCTTCCCTTCAATGGTCGGAGTTTGGATATGCGGCAGGAGCACACAGGCCATGTTTGCTCTGTGGATATTGGACATACACGGGTCCCTGCCTGCCTGGTGGTGGCGAGCTGTGCCTGAAATTCCGACTATCTCTCAGCTCTTACCTTCCTGTGCGACCTTCATAGATGAACACTATAAAGGGGAAAACTACTTTTTGGTACATTGATGGGCTACTGAATCCTCCATACTATGCCAAGATTTGGAGCCCCAGTTAGTAACACTGAGGTGAGTTGTTTCATGGGATAACTTGGAGGATTCAGGAGCCCTATAGAATACATTATATTATTCTGAGGCCATCTATAATCCAAGCATCATAAGGAGACAACTTATTTTAAAGTTAGTTCTTCAACTTTTCTTCAAAGCGTGTCTTGGCAAAACTTTGCTTTGCCTGACTATTATAAGGGGTCACTATTTTTGGAGAACTGCAGGAAAAGTTTTACCAACTGATATCAGTGGTTGACGAATTGAAAGGCTAGTGATTCCTTCAAACTATGCTCGGAAACAAGTGACCTCAATATTAAGAATAGTGGGTCTGTTTCTTGGCATTTTGTTTGGAAGAATCAGTATAAATAGAATTTACCGTCTAGGGAAAGAAGTGTGAACCTATAGTGTGTAATCAGAGCTCAGTGTCTCTTCTACAGTGGGTTGTTGTTAGATAAAACAGAAGGAAAACTGTATATTATCATTTTTGCCTCTCCTATCATGCGAAGTAGACATAATCCAGGTATATTCTCCACTGATGTTAATAACACTGCATCCATGATACCCAGATCGATCCTTTCTGTAGTGGACTTGGATCACTCTAAACACTAGTATATATGAAATATTATTCTAGCATTAGTATTCTATTGAAATAAGTATGAACGATGCTAGTGTAGTGTGTGGAGAGGGACACACCAGGACACACAGGATGATAGGAGGCGCTCAGTGCATAATATCACCAAGTTTGATAACATACAAGTTTAGCCAAGATTCATCAAGCCCTCTACACACCAACTTGACAGACTGCCACACTGAGTTTATTATAACTATGTTTGCAGAGTCTCACCACTAACACCTTCCCCGGCATTAATATGATACTCGTCTCACTTCCACTGTTACCAAGGGGAATCTGTTTCGTGGTATAGTTTGGATGAAACAATAGCCCTTCAATTTTTCCTTAAGAGAATATCACCTTAAGGGGGTGGTACAGTGTTGGTAGACCTGGAGCAAATGGTTCATCTACACTATTTCAAGCTACAAGGCACCAAGATTCTTGCAGATTTGATCCTGTTTCCTGGCACATTTTGGAGGAACCAAGGCACTCCAATGTGCAGTACAGTACCAAAAGTATATTATCCCTTTAAGAGTCGAACCATTCGAACCGTTTGAATCAGATGTTTCTGAGCTCTCCCTGCCTCTCCCCCTTCCTACTTCTCTCCTCCCTCCTTCCATCCATTATTCCCCCCTCCCCCCCTTCTTCCGCGATGCGAATTTCACGCATGCGCGGAATGTTTTTGTCAGAGCCAGTGGATGGAAATGGCGGGAACAGAGGTGATGATGGAGGACCGGTCTAATGGGCAGCTCAGTTTACCATCAGCAGCTCAAATGAAAAGAAGACTTATAGTGTTAAATGGGAGTGACCGGTTATTCGCAGTTAATTTATTTGCTTTAATATAGATTGTGCTGATGGTGTCCGAAAAATACAACTGTGTATCATTAATAGTCAATCATGAAGTGTAAACATTCCCGTGTTGTCCCAGTGTACAGAGGATTGTAAGTTGTTCTGTGTAAAGATTTCGTTATTATATACTTAAGTGCGTGGATCGGCCTTGGAGGTGAAATTTATTGGCCGACATCACACCTGATATTTCTTCTCTAGGGATTCGTCCATGATTTTGTACATAGCGTATACTGTAGTACTCTATAAGTATTTAAAAGCAAATCTTACAGTTGCTGTTGGACGAATTGATGTGGAAGTGTTGCATCGTGCATTAAGTAATTAGATAAGACTGTCTGCTTTGCGAATCGCTATGATGATGTACAGATTAAGTCACACCCTGTCTACATAGAAAATAGACCCGTGGGTACTGCCATCGCCATGAAAAAAAATATAGAAGGTGCCCCATACTATTTAAGGTGAGAAAATTGATCGAAATGTGAGGTGTGCTTGTGTTAGGAGTGTATCGTGTGTGTGGTTGAAGGTAATTATTAACGGTGTGAAAATCCATCCAAATGTGAAGTGATATTTGAGAAGAACGGTACTATGGTGCATAAATGGTAATTCTCTCAGCCGGCCAAAATAGGACTGGATTGTGTGGTTCAAACAATACAACTAGACATAATGAAACTCTATACACCATAGAACACAACTCTATACACCCACTGTTGTTTATTCGTGTATTCGTTCGAGCCACATGTGAATCGGTTATATTGTGGCTGGCTGAGGGAACGAACTTTGGTCCACCACTCACAATCCGTAGCCCACCTGAATCGAAGTCCGAGAACTGAAGCAATCTGTTTCTGGACGACAGCCCACCCAAACCATCATGAGGCTATACTCTCATATCGACCCAGGCAATAGAGGCTTGGTGTGGGCTGTTGTCTAGAAACTGCCTGCTCCAAATTTCGGGCTTCGACTCGTGTGGGCTACAGATTATGGATTGCGAGTGTACCATGATTATAGTCTTTCATTAGTGTTATTTTAATGGTTGATACTGTATAATGCCAGTGAAGTTAAATTTTAAAGTGTGAATAAAACAAATTATCGAATAATGGATACTTAGTGTTATCAGGAATTGTACGTTGATCAGTAATAGCTGTGAAGTGGAAAGAAATGGTTTGTTCGAAAGTGGTGGAAAGTAAATAAATTGAAAGGAAATTATTAATAGTTGGTGATATTAGGAGTTAATCATTTATGCAGGAAAGTGGAAAAAAAGGTAAGTTTCCTCAAAAGTGATATTGAAAAGGAAATTGAAGAAACCTAATAATTTAAAAGTGCTTGAATTTTAAATGTAGAAAAAATTAATGGTTCCATTGAACGGACAGAGGATTTGCTCAAATGTATCAAACGAAGGACTTAAGGACAGTGAATAGAAACTAGACCCACTTTATACCCTCGATTGTAAAATAATAAATTTACTTAAACAGATCTATTAAGTGTGACTAGGAATGGAAATGTTGATAAATCTATGTATCAGAACTGAAGCGAAGGAGATGGGAGTGAAGTGTTGTCTGTACGTTTAGAACAGCCCTGTGGCTTTGGACGGGTATTTTATTAGTTAATATCTATATAAAAGTGGGCATGAAATGACTTGAGGATGGAGTAGAGTGTAGCCTAATTCCACCGTTGAACACAATACCACATTACTAGACATACGGTCCTGGAGTGGCGGCGTCAACTTCGTGGGAACCCCCCCCCCCCCCAGGGCTGCCAAGGAAGGAGGCTATGGGGGCCAAACTGTCCAATATCCTCCCACTCCGACCGAGGGGGGCGCGAGTCCCTGGGAATGGGTTCGGTTACCAGGTCAGTACTTCACCCCTCGCACAATACACACACACAGCTACGCCTCTTGTTGTCACCATCGATAAATTATTCTCCGGCTGTCATTTCTCTGCTTCTCCTTCTAGCCACCGGTAATTCATTCATAAAGATACGAAGACATACTACAAGGAACTGCAAGATATTTCCATATACAGGCATATTTTTCTTGCACTTCTTACTTGCTCAACTGTACATTACTTTTAGAAACCTTGTAGTGGTATTTCTGCCGATCAGTTGCCAATTATGCATATTCGTATTGCTTTAGGAGATAAAATATAGATGCAAATCAAAACATATCGTCATTTCTTTAGCTATTAAAGAAATATCAAATCTGATTGTAAGATTTGGCCCTTTCTAGTGCTGAAAACTGCTAATGTACAGTTGGGGAATAATGTATCTGAACAGTGTTGGCGGCTTCTGGCAACATTCCCAAAATTAATTAGACATTAATGAGAAACTATTTATGAATAGAATAAGTTTTATTTCACTGTCTGGTTGGTCGATGTCACCCAATATCAGTTAACGTTATGTAGTAATGAATAAATGTTGTCTATTACTAACGTTTTTATCACTGACATTGTTACCAGAAGCCGTCAACGGTGTGCAGATACTTTGTTCCCCAACTGTACACCTCAGTTTGTGAATGGTATATAACGTTATGTTGATATTTATTTAGTTAATATTAATATTTTTTATAGTTCAACCTCGGGACAGGAGGCCGTGAGTCGTGGCCTGAGACTGACGGGCCGAGATTATCGAGTGAAGATTTGAGGTGTTGGTTGTTTCACATGTTTGTTTATTTATACACGTACAATAACTATCTGGAGAGGGCAATGTCTGTTTGTGTAAGTTTACAAAACATTATTTAGAAGTATGAGAAGAAAAGGCATAAGCCTACTTGATCCTACCCTATGCTACAAGTGCATTATATTTTAGACAAAATAGTAAAGTTGCAGCGAATATACTGTGCATTCGTTTTTAGTTTAAATCAGATTTGAAAAGTTTATCGTATGGGTTATAATTGTCAATATATGAAATAAATAGGTAAATTCCCCCTCCCTAAAAAGGGAAAATAATGAAAATCAGAAGACGAATACCTGTAAAAATGAAGTAACAACTGTTACTCCACAACTTGCTTAATGCATGAATTATGTATGCTAGAGGAAATCACGTGAGTATAGAAATGGTCAACTCATTGAGGGCAGGAATAGCAACCCCACAGTTGTCATACAAATAGCTTCGATCTTTTCTTAGCAGGATCTAGCCAGCAATGCAGACACTATTTTGGGAGTGTAGTTCTCTTTGGTATATTTGGGGGGGGGGGCAACAGATTCGTTTAAACTGTTGCAAGCAATCACCTACAGTATGTTGATGTTAGAATTATGTTAATATTAGATTTATTTATTGACGCGGTATGGAGGTACAATTTAGGCATATGATTTTCCTCCTTCAAGGGAGTTAATAATTGTTTAGTGTTTCAGGAAGGTTGTTTTGTAGTGGTATGTGTGGCAGTGACTGGGTGACTTACTCCTGGTGGTAGCGGCGTCTGTGGCTTGTTCCTGATATTGGTTTTTCATGTGAAAATTTTGCACTGCACTCCCGAAGAAGCAACCTGTGTTTCATCCATGCAGTGTACTGAGGTATGTTCCTAGACGTGCAGTTATTATCCCTGTTATTGGTGATGTATGTGTATATATATATATAAAAAAAAATGGTATGGATAACTTAATAAGGGAATAAAAAAATGAATGTCTTGAGGCGACACTTGCTAATATTTGTATATGTTTGCAGGTAGATGGAGTGTGGGCAAGACGAGAGATGAGGTCAATGCACCAGTACACCACACCCAGTGTTACCAGTTGGGTGGTCCAGCATTGTGCGGACACGTGTACTGGTGCGGGGCTCCGCTTCTCTTCCAGGCTGCTATCACACTACTTGTACACACACCAATCATTAAGGAGGGTGAGCCTTTCAGTGTGTAGGCTATGTGTATCTGTGTGTGTGGTGCTGTCTTGGGGAGATGTGACCCCCCTCCCCCTTGGTGTGGGACCAAGGGGGAAGTACACCCTGCTAGTTCCTGAGGGACCCTGTTGGGCCCCATCGGGGCCCCTGCGGGGGCCCCGTGGGGGCCCAAGGGATTCCAAAGGGGCATAAGGGTGACCACAATATTGTATTGAAGTAGCATATCGTTACTTTGATATGCCCGAATACGAATTTCTGAAGCATTTGATTTTTTTTTTTTTTAATAAAATTGTTGTATAGGATTGGTCCTGGTTGGTTTCCGGAGACTCTCCGAAGTATGAAATAAATGGTTTAAGTGGAGTAGTTGTATTATTAGAATGAGAATACTAAAGTTAGCAAGAAGAGATTATGATGAAATATAATCGTGATATGAAATGGTTTTATTTTGTTCCTGGAAACAGAAATGTTTCTAAAAGTAAATGAATAAATGTGGACATATGTTACCCAACATAAAAAGAAGATACTACTATACTAGAGAACACTGGCAATGCTATACAGAAAATACTGGTGTTCTGCTACTACTATATTAGAGGGAATACTGGTACAATACTACTGCTAGACTAGAGACACTACAATATGAGTATAGAGAGAAAACTATTATACTTGAGAGAATAAGTACTTCTACTACATTATACTAGAGAGAATACTAGTAATATTAGTATAGAGAATGCTCCTGCTACTATTATACCAGAAAAAAGTATTATTATACTAGAGAATACTGGTATTATTATTATACTAGAGAATAGTATTAGTATTACTATATTCGATAAAGAATAATACTGGTATACTAGAGAGAAGGGTACTACTATACTAGAGATAATATACTATGCTATAACTCTACTAGAGAATACTGTTATGCTACTATACTAAAGAGAATACTGATACCACTACAGTATACTTAACGTTACTCATATTTTATACTAGAAAATACTATTAAGTAGATGATAATACTTCATAATTCATATTTATTCACGCCTCGCCAACCTCAAACTTGACACTAAGCTCAGGTCCGCTACCACCAGAGCTTAATAAAGGGACTGATGTATTCGGAAAGTAACGGGTAAATGAGTCCTTCAAATATTGCCACGAAACATCTATATGGGAGGAGCGTGTTTCGTGGCATAGAAAGGAGTAATCAGAAGCCTCCACAAATTGCATACACAACCACTTCAGTTCCCACGAAAGGTGTATTTTGTGAAATGTCCACAAACTGTATAATTTTTATTAGTGACATCTGGTGATAACGGACACTACCTAAGTCCAACCAATTGAAAGCCGGTACCTTCCTTCCTTATAACAACTTCAGTTACTGACCATGTGATTTTCGTATTGTACAGTGAATGACATAACTCGTGTGTTAAATTGGACACAAAGAATCTTAGATTTTATTTTTATCTTGCACTGTACAGTCGGCGGCATAAGTCTTGTCGCCTCACTTTGCATTTCTGAAAGAATAACAAAGGATAATCATTGTAAAACTATTACAATATCCACGGTGGCAAATTAGTAAACTACTCTGGGTTTTCATTTTACGAGCCTGAGAAGCTTATATTTCCATACTGTACTTTATAATTTGCCTGATGTGACGACACCACTTTTGCTTCCGACTGTACATACAACATTCAAATGATATAATGCATGATAGGTTAATAAAAGAATTAGTACAATATTTTACTTTATTACAAAGACACAATTACAGCGGCTGCCTACTATAATACTCAATTATAGTCATTCAAAAACAAGCGACTGCCATGGATGAAATGATCTCAAACAAACATCACAACACCATACCAACTCCTGCAGTTCCGAACCTCCAATAATCTCGCCACAGTGTCAAACTATTCTCCTCCCTGCCTGCCTGAAGGACTGCCTTTATTTTTCCGTCCAACATAATATTATGACGTCTTTGTTATTTTTGCATATTGTTTACCTCCAAACCCTTTAATGCTTATGATTCTTTACTAATAGTTTTAATAACAAATGTAAAAGTATGAGGATTATGTATACATTTTCTTCTGAGCTGAATTCGTGTTATTTGACCAGTTTCATTTTTTACATCTAACTATTTCTCTCCAAACTTACTTCATATAATATATGGTTTTTGTCCAACCTTCAATTGCATGCTCACATGTGTTACTGAAATACCAACATATAAATTACATAATATTTAAGGAACCATCATAGTTCACTCCATAGAATGACTGAACGTCTGGTGCAGGTTTTATAAGCATTTGAAATAAAGTATGATAGGGATCAGAGGTTCAAGCATCTCATGTGGTGTTGCCGCCTGCCAGTGTGTCTCAAAGTCATATTTTCAACATTCGGAGTAGTGGCAACTAACCATAAAGTTTTCCCACAAACGCTTAATAACATGACTGCTGTATGGTTTCGTGATTGCCTCTCCGTATGTTCAAAAGTACGCTTCTGAGAGTGTGGCTAATGCCGGGTTGCTTTAACTGGCATGCACGCCAGATCATGGTTCGCGGCCAGTCTGTTTGTTGTGCAAAAACTAAAGCGTCTGTCACACTATAAATTCTTCCTCTTTGGTCCTCTGTCCTTCAACATCCGTCTTTTAATTAACCTTGGCTCTCTTGATTTACGAATGTTCTGCACCCCATTCATGTTAAGTAAATACTGTTTACTCATCCAAGCCATATGGGCTATTGTGCACATTGAGGTTACAAGAGGCCACTACCAATTCCAACAAGTCTCAAGTGTAGTGACATGTTTCGAACACAGGCCTGTTGGATGGGGGT
Source organism: Petrolisthes cinctipes (assembly GCA_033782935.1). Taxonomy (NCBI): domain Eukaryota; kingdom Metazoa; phylum Arthropoda; class Malacostraca; order Decapoda; family Porcellanidae; genus Petrolisthes; species Petrolisthes cinctipes. The sequence continues at coordinate 15,546 of JAWQEG010003825.1, read as the reverse complement.
TGACAACGCTACTACTGAACCAACTCACTGCCTTCCGAAAACGAGTTGGAGGACATAGCAAATCTTAGTTTGATTGGTTGATTGAGGAATAATATTCTAGGGTTTTATCAGCTGTCAGACATTCCAATATTTCGAAATGCTCTTCCTCTCCTTGCAAGTCATGTGGGGGGAGGGGGGGGGGTCACAAAATCACACTTCTGCAACTTGATCATGTCCAGAGAGTTCTACCATATTAACGCCCTGTTATCAAACAAACATATTTTATTGTATACCTTATGCTCAAGGTAATCCGCTCTGACGTGGATCAAGGCAAACTTCATTCAAGTATTACTTTACACTTAACGTGAAATATAGCTGGTCCTTTTTTGGTGGAGATCCTCAGTCTCGCTAGAGTTTTGCGATTTCTGAAAGTGTTCTCATCTGATTATGTATTTCTCCTCAGTTACCAACTATTACTTGATAAAAGGCTCATCAATTCATTACACCACCAATGTCTACAGTTTTAAAACTATTATATTTTCTAATTCTCTCTAACTTTCTCAACACATGTATCGTATTAAGCATTTTTTATTTTCCAAACAAGAGGAGGAAAAGGAAGCCATTTTGTTGACTTCTACAGGTTCAGGGCTTTGCGTCATGTCCTCCAATGACCAATAATAAAACTTCTATTGTGTGATAATACAAACATGACACGCAACCCAACATTGACATTTCACAGCGCCCAGCTTTCGCTTTTGATGGCCACAACTTTATTTAAACCGGCATAAGACCCATCTCAGTTCTGTTTAATTTTACCTTGGCTGGGGGGTTTCAGTTTTGCTGCCATATTTTCCTCTCGCTTTCGTACTTACAATTGTTTTATTCCTCTATGCTGGTTCCCTGATTACTCATTTTTAATTGTTTGTGACTAACATAAACGAAACTTGAAATTTGTAAACATTTGCCTAATATGTTTCATTACAACACAACATTAACATTGCTCCATGTTTACTATCTTATGACAATGTGTACAGTATGAACCGACCGTAAGCACACTTACTGACAACCTCAACAATTCCAAAGTAAACAAACGAGAGGGAAACATGGCTCTTAAAGCTATCGTCTCCCAGAGGTGCAAAGGAAGCCGTGGGTCGCCTGTTCCACCTACCTTACCTTCACCTTACACTTAAATTTCAGCCTAGTACAATTTATGACTCTAGTTGTGTTACTATCACTTAAAAGTATAATAATATTCTTAAGTAGCAGAACACTCCATAATCGTAAACCAATAGTTTTGGTTTTGTATTACACATGAACATTACGTCAACTTTCTATACAACAAACTATGATCTTAAGTAAGCCGAAATACTTACGAATATGACCAATAAAAATGCTGGGTAAATTTGATTGGAGAAACAGCAGAACTGGATGACTTGCAAAATGTAGAGTAGCACTGCTGTTTGATGGAGGAGGCTAAGTTGGGCAGCATTTGGCAGAAGAGGTCGGTCGCAGAAATGGTAAATGATCATGTCACTGTATACAGGGCTATAGTAATAATACGGGTTCGAAATTGCTGAGTTGCTTATTTCTGTACGAATAACATCACAAGCACAGACTTTCTGATGACTGACTTGATAAGATGTGGTGAGGACCACTCGCCACCCCCTCACAGCCTCGCCACCACCACCAGGCAAATCTAGTAATATTCTCATTGGTGGTCTCACTACAATGAAGGAGAGTACTGAGGCCGAACCTAATTGTGGCTTTTATTTAAACGTACATCCCATTTATATATGCATCTTCTTCACCATAAATCCCGTTAAATCTACATCCATCAGACAACTTGAATGAGTATTATCACTTCTGATCATACAACTTCCTGTGTACCGGATAAGATGAGAACTTGTGTTGAAAAGATGATAGATTGTTGTCTGTCAGCGGCACGAACCACTACTTCGTTAATACACCGTAAAAAGCTACAATGTCCTGTTTCCTCATGTAGCCAAAAAATATAAAAGGGCACTGATTCAAGCAGAAGGCGACCTACCATCTTTCCCACACTAAACACTCCTCAACCATACTCCTACAACACAGATATTGTTATAAAATATTACATGCCACATTTACGACACCCCTTTCCAGGGGGGCCCAATTTCTATTACGATCTATGTCCTTCCTTCAACTGTACCCTCCCTTTAAACACCTTCGATAATATTGCTAAACAGAAATATTCAGTACTTTCCTTTTTGTCTGTAACACCACCACAGCTTTTCAAGACTGCACAAGGCTGCCCCTCTTTGATATGTAAGCCTGGTAATCCATCATTAACTACGTATGAAAAAGTTAACCAAATTTTCGCTGGTTGAATAATTGCAAGACATGGTTATCTCGTCTAAGGTTGAGGACAGCCAGTTGCTATTGGAGTTGTTGTTGTTGGTGGTGGTGGTGGTGGTTGTGGTGAAGGCGAGGCAGAACCCTCACCCTACACTACAGCAAAGGAAGATGAACATGTGACCAAATCAGCTGAGTAATGAATGGAACACCACATACAAAAGTTAGTCAAGGAGTCATCACCCCCGACACGATCCTCCTACATCTGTTCTTCAAAGAATTTCTAACTCTTACATCACCTTTGTGGCTTTGGGGCCGAATTGAAGAAACACTTTTTTTGGTCCTTTGTCTTACAAAAATTAGGAGATAAGGATTTTATATAAAATACAAACATTATAGGATATTGTGTCACAAAGGTCTGAATGACCCATAAGACTGTTACTGGTGATTTAAAATTTTTGATGAACTGATGTTGGAGGAGAATGAGGTCAGTGTGATGCCACTTTCCTTCATAATATGCATGTAGTTGATCGGCAGATGGCATTTGATTAACAATACTCTGCAGTAGGTTGTACCTTGGTATCAATGTTTATAATCATGTGAATGTATATGGATATACATAGTGTGCAATGTTTATGTATGAGGTACTCGTTAGTATAGACATACGTGTGCAATATGCAGGTGTATATATATTTATGTTTTATATACAGTTGATCATGATTTGTGTACTAATGATCCTTAACATATTCTATGGTTGAATGTGGAAACATTACTTCATTAACTCTGTTATTACCCTCACACAGTCACCTACAGCTGTCTGATTAATTGGTGTTCATACATCTGTTGCTGTGCTTGGCTTCATACTTTTCAGTGAATGCAGTTTGGGCAACACAATATTCCTTGAATCACAATACTCTTAAAGAGCCTGTGATTTTGTCACCGATTTAAAAGCTTCGAATTCCTTCAAACTATACGAAGCAGCACGCTACTTTTTTTTATTTTAGCTAGCTTGATCAGTTCTATTAATACTTTGGAGGAACCTGCAATCTCTACTTTGCCAGCCTTGTCCATCATCGTTTAATGATATTGCTTTACATTCAACTCGGCATTTTTGATTTAATATAATCAACAACAGATTCCCGACATACACACGGGTGAATATACAAGACACGTGTTAGGTCAGCCTTCTGAAGTAAGAGCAAGGTCTCATATTTATGATTGAATGTGAAACCGAGGCGTGAGACATCGATAACAATTGTCTTTAAAATTACATTCAGTTCTCCATACAATTTGGAAGACAAATCCAGTTATAAATTAATCTTGGAAGTCTGTAACCTGGTTTGAGTGAATGTGACACGTTGTTCTTGCTTCTCATTTATAAATGTGACCATAGAAATTAAGATTTTGTTCCAATCTTTATAAATATTACTCAGAGTTTGTAGTGACAATAATTACACTAATGACAATATAAATATATAATAAACTATGATGATTATATATGAAAAACAACTATGTACCTCATACCTTCATTTTTTTACACACACACACACACGCCCACTCACACACATAATTATGGTCATTCAAACAGCATATAGCAACGTATGTATATACTAACTTATTCAATATAATCATACATATTAAGACATGCATGACAGCTTGGGATAGTGGTCATTACATTATCATATCCTACGGGTATGGAACAAGGAGGGCTTGATAAAGATTTTGATTTTGTGAGCGATGGCAGTCGGTGGGGCCATGTATAGTTGGGTTGGCCAGGGTGAGGAGGCCACTATCAACCCTCTCCAGCACATTGACACAAGATACAAGCACATATGCATTACAAAACGTTTAGTGGCCGATGGTGAAGATAGCTGCGATGGCTCTTTAAATATTATATGGAACCAAAGTCCCGGTCATCGTTACGTCGTAGTACAGTAACTCACAAATCTATCGTTACTCTGTGTGGTGCCAAGGATGGTACAATAAACAATATGAAACGTATTGTCTTGGTAAGGTTGGAATGCTTGATTACAGCTTGTTAGCGGTAATGCTATGAAGGAAAAATCAACTATACCATCTGATTGCAAACATTCATCCACATGTTAACTAGAGCCCTTCCAAATAACATCGTTCATTTTACAGAAACATTTGGGAGCTACAGTACGTGACGTCTCTTGCATATGACACTCATTATTATCGTTTCTGTGTCGATGTCTCAGTTTACTAATGGTTGCCATTGAAAATAACTTTTTACATCAGGTTATTATAACATGTATAATGTGTGGTCCTGGCAATGTTAATAGTAAAAAATGTTATCTATCAATCCTAAAAATAGAGCAAAACTATGCACGAGAGGGTCGATATGACTCACTTGTGAGTCACCCGGGCACAATAGGGGGCGAATGGAGTAAGATTTTGCTAGTGAACTGGAGGATACTCTTTTATTGAAGGTGCGAAATGGAGGACTTTTGATTTCTTCAAACTATGCTACACTGCAGCAGACTTTATCAGAGGCATAATTTGAGGATTTGGTAATCCTTCAGTTCCCCCACAACAGATGGCCTCCCTTTAACTGTGTATTAAACATGTGTAACCCTCCAAGCAATGCACGAAAACAGATTCCCTACTAGTATACCAAGGTTGTCTGTTCCTCGTCATAGTTTGGAGGAATCAGTATAACACTCCAGTTCCACCAAACCGATTACCCTTTCTTAATGCATGTCCCCTGGTCCCTGAAGTGGCCCCTAGTTAATTAACTGGCCGCACCACCGCCAGGGCACGCCACACTCTTTACGTACTCGCCCCTTGCTGATTTGGTCAGGTATTAAATTTGGCCCTCGGAACAGAACTGGCGTGGCAGCCAACTCGGTGTCATTGCTCTCACGCCATTCCTATTCTGAGACCTTGTGGTAATTTTGCATTCCCTTTCCATGTACAGTACAATGTCTCAGAGTAAGACTGACACGGGAGCAATAATTTTTATCATCACCACCTTGCTTGTTGGCTGTTACACCTTTCTTACTCTGAGCGCCATCACAGTGAATTATTTTATTACCTTTACACAACATATTATTATCAATCTTATCAAAATAATTGTTACAGTCTATAAGATAATCTCTTGATGGTGTGGTCATAGCTTAAAATGCTGCACTAAACTACAGTACTAACAGTCGTCTACATTTACAGAGGAGGAATATTTATTTATTTTTTTCTCTGGTACCAAGAGGTGGTTGGACATTAATTAATCAGTAAACCTTACCATTTACCAGCAGGGGAATCACGGGGATCAGAAGGACAAATTAAATGATCTGGGTGCATAAGATGAACACCATTTTCTGGAGAAGCCCTTACCACCAACATTACTCTACTATTGTTTATTTCTTTCAGGTCACATTCCCTCGAGTTTAGGGAACAAAGTATAGCGAAGCATTGTCAATAAAGGATTCTTCTTGAGGGGATCATCTGTCGTCCGCAAATTGAAGGACTAGGCTTGCTTCTCTTTCCTCCAAACTCTACTACAAAACAAATATCCTCTTGCATTCTGAGGGACGAATCTGTTTCCTAGTATAGTTTGCAGGAATCACTAGCTCTTATATTTGCCTACAACACACTACCCCACATTAATGGTGTTTATATCATGCAGTCTGAGTGTGGAATCTACATCAAAAAATTATCAATGGTTGTGGGCATCACCTCGACAATAATAAATATATGTATACCACCTTTCACTTCATGGATTTTTAAGATCTTTTACACATTTGTACTTATATATTTTTAAATATTACCAGGGAGTTCAGTAATAACAAGTTTATAACTGTGTTTAGGTAACATATGTTTTGAATTTAATTGAAATACATAAGCAAAAAATTAAAATATTATGCATATAAATTTAAAGCTGAACGACTAGTACAGGTGCAGGTTGGTTAAAGAAAATTATGACTGAGGAAGGTAGTGCAATCGCCGCTCAGTTAGACGCGGTGTTTACGGAGACTAGACGGGCAAAATTGGACCTTATGCAGACTCATCATGATGGAGCAAAATTGGACCTTATTTAGGCCTGGCATAAGGCGAGGTTCTGCACCTCGCCCGTTCCATGGCAGAGGGCAGAGTCTGCTTGTAGGTGACCCAGCGCCCGGCCCCCGCCCCGTCTGAGGAAGGATATACAGTGTTGAGTTACCGAGAGTAGAGCATTGAGGCGACACCTGACCCGCACGTGTGACCTCACCCGACTTGACCCCCATATTTCCTGATCTGATGCACACCTACTCGACAATCACTCATCATAAACCACCTCCATGTATCCGGGAATAATGTATTGTATATCCCATAAGGAACTGAGTTAGATTTGGAAGGTTCTTACACAAATTTCAAAGAATGCTAAGGTACTGTTAGATAGAAAGTTACCACGATGCTCAATAGGTCGTACATTACTGTACTGTATATACTTTAGAGGGATGTTACGGCCTCTGGAGGATACCCAAGTTTGGCAAGGAACGTCTTAGATTTAGTTTGCATCGCTTGAATATCAACCAAGTCTCTAGTACTCTCGGATAATGTTATACGTGGATGTGGTTTCTGGTCAAAAAGCAGAGTTTCTGAATAACAGATTGGAAATAATGTGCCCATCCTCGTCCTTATAAACACTCCTTCCACATTCTCTAGTCACTCCAACATTTGACGACTGCTATATTTACGTTTAGATAATTAGGTTGGCAGATTGAAGACGAAATAACGATGTGAATAAGGAACGTTAATGGCGTTTTTACGGTACTGCTTTCTCTACTTAATTAAATTGTGTTTTCTTTTAAAACCTTAAACTTACTACTAAGAAAAAGTTCCTTTAATTAAAGCGAGGTAGTACAAATTTTAACATTAACTTTCGTTAGGTACCAAAAGCAGACATCTAGAATATAATTGCTGCATTACTTGAGTGGAATCAAATGAGGTTCACAATAATTCTTTTTTCATCATACCTCGCACATGATACTATTATTATTATTCTGAAATGTCGCTGAATATATAAAAACCTATGGTAATTATTCTCAACAAAACTTATTATGACAAACGCACTGAAAATTTTCAAGCTAACTTTTGTATGTAATGATATACACAAGTATTATTTTGCCTTAGGGTATTGTTGAATTTACAGTTAGAACATTTTGATAACAGATTCGTATTTGGTATCAATTCAATAATTCTGAATCAGAAAGACTTAAAAGTTATCATATCTCGCTTTGAAATGAAAGAGATTATCCAATAAGGTACCTAGATGTTGGGAGGACTGGGTTAATACTATCAGATCTCAATTCCTATCCAAGAAGGTGGCATCGTATCTGATAACATAGCGAAGGACGTGTGGATGAGGCAGTGGACATGGAGGCAGGTACAGTACAGTAATGGTATAAGCATTAGTCTCCACCCTGATACACATTCTAAACTTACCTTCCCATTTATCACTAATAAGTCTGTCAGCAAATTTGTATTATTGGAACAAGCTTAAGGTTTGTTCATTAGTCCCTTCAAATTTCGTAATAACTCTTATTTATATAAAACTATCCGAGGGACAAACTTGTAGAAAGAGGAATGGAACTCCCACCGTTTCAGTCTCTTCCTGAGGGGTTTCTTAGTTTACGGAGAGAGTGAAATGCTAACACACACACACACACACACACACACACACACACACACACACACACACACACACACACACACACACACACACACACACACACACACACAGAGGCAGACACAATGCACCCACACCCACGCACACACAAAACACACACCCACACCCACACTACACACAACACACACCCACACCCACACAACACACAACACACACCCAACACACACCCACACAAAACACACACCCACACCCACACATACAAAGGGTGGATTTGGTGGTCACTCCTGCCTTACCACAACTGTACATATACTTGGGGCAGCATAAGGCAGGGAAGGTAAAGTCAGGTAAGAACCACAACAGGGCACGGGTTTGGTGTCGCCCGAGATACCTTACTCAAGTGACTTAAGTATGTTTAATTTTTGTTTTTTATTAATATTAACTTGAGACATTTTATTACCGTTTGTACATCTACTGCAAGAACTACACACCAATGTTGATTTACGTTTGTCTAAGTTAACATAAAGGATACTGGTTTATAACTGGCTCCTGTAATTATATGATGCTTGATTTAAGGATGGTTTATAGAGTTATAGAATGTATTTAAGTTGGTACAGATTAATTAAGATTCCATGGTTTGTTAACAGAAACTAAGAACGAAGTGGTGACAAGAGAGCTAAAGTGAGAGAGGCCACAGTAAAGCTTCGCGTTAGGAGAAGTAATGGTGCCCAAGTTAACTCATTCCTCAGTCTTCCCTTTTTATTCCTCTCAAGTTATGATCCACAGAACTTGAGCAAATAAATGATTTTGGTAACGATATGATTTTGAATAAGAAATAAATGTAAGTTAAACATAATTTTCATAATGATAACATTTTGAAAAGGAAATTATTTGGAGACAAAATATGTATAATGTTATACTTGACAATGACGTGATGTTGAAAAATATAATTTGTATTGACATTTGTATTGTTGACTGTGTCAACAATGTTATTTTTCATAAAGCATACACTAATTGTGATGAAAATGTGATTAAGATAAAAACAATTTTGATTAAGCCGTTATTTTAGTGGGAGCATTTAGTGTCGAGGTTTCGTTATTACCCTTTCATCATGATCAGATAAACAAGTATTAGACCATTGTCAAAAGTCTGCTTCAGAAATAATTTTTCACTTACATCACTCCCCAGTTTCCCTCTATTTCTTATACTACGCATATGAAACTATGGCTTGGAAAATATGCTTGGATCAACTTTTTATTTTCCTAAGGTAAAGGAAATTAATGTGTTGTAAGTAGCAAACTGTAGGTTTTGTCCCATTTGAAACTGAAAAGGATTACATAAATACGAATGTTTATATATTCTTGTACTTATTAGGGGCGAGTCTCCTCCTAGCGCAAAGCTTTCAATGTATGGCTCAGAGACACAAACTTCAACAGCGTTATCTCTGCATCAGAAGGTTTCCAACGAACCAGCAGTACACTTCATAGCCTGAACCTCAAGATACATGTGATGAAAAGCCTCCAGTATCATACTTCCATTAACAGGTACTGTAGTTGTGAATATATGTTTACAGTATTTGTTTAAGACAGATATACAAAGATAGCTGTAAAGTTTCTAGCAGAATTCTGATTGATGGATTACGAAACAGTGAAAAACAAAATTAGGATAAAGACAAATGCACTATTTTTGTGTGATCCAACTTTGACGATACAATAGACTTTATGTCCGGACCAATGTCAAAATGTATTGTAACACACTCCGAATACAAACAAGACGGATATGAGGTAGGCAGGCAGGACTGAAGCGGGTCTGCGGGGTCACTGGATCGTCTGATATCCAGGTAATCTTATTTCTTAGTGGCCGAGGCAGCATTTAGTTCCCTTTTAGATAGATATTTATATGTCTGGTGAGCCTATGTAGCGGTGTGATGGTGGCCCAGGACCCCACAACACACCTCCCCTCTCAAAGACCAGCGTGCAACATTTATTTTTCTTTTCTGTACAACATTGTCAAGTTATGTCACACCTCGATCAAAGTCCAGGGCACCAACCAGTTTCTGCTGCACATGGACTCACACTGAAGTAATCCCTCCCCGATCAACTCCAAGGACGCAACATAATTTTTTTTACATATCAAAATGGAGAAGATTTTTTCCACCTTAGCCAAACGTATGGTATGGCATCAGGAAAGAAAATATCAAGGAATGTAACATGAACTTCCCTATTCACTGCCGAGGACGCAATATTTTCTGTAAGATACTACAGTATTCCCACCTCGATCAAGTGGACGCTAGGATAATGTTAAATAGTGTGTAGTGGTTTTCATAGTTTCAGTTTTGAAATAACACTACAACTCAATTGTAAGCGGAAAATTGGTGCTTTGATCTTTTTGACTGTGGCGTATACTTTGCTTGGCTACATTAAAACATCTGATCAACGTCTTCCATAAATTCATCTGTACAAAAATAAGGAAGCTGACACGTCTTAAAATGATAGACAGTTTCTTGATTACGACTGTACTGTATGTAGGTATAAACATGGATAACAGCGAGGCGAGCAAGGATACGATTAAACAGTTTATGAATTATTACAATCTATGTCAGACAGTAAGGTAATGGCACTTGCAATGATGGATATGGATATTTTCATTATGTATGGCAGCGAACATTTGATATACCTGTGTACAATATCATACGAAGGGTTTATTGGGTATAGGGGGGGACAACAACTATCTTACTGTCCCTAAAAAAAATTGCCATAGGAAAAATATGTCTTCTACCATCTTCAGATCACATGATAATCAGGATAAAATGCGTATAATATAACCTGCACATTTTTTTTTTTTTTCCTCGCGTCATAGTTTTCATTACGATGCATTACTATATTTGTTGGAAGCTTAACTGATTTCCTCACCTGCAGGTTCACACACACACCACCTGAAGTGAGTTCAATTCCCGGCTCTATTATTTTAAGAGTTACTTTTCTCGCGTTATTTATAAGGCAGAAATTAATGCTCGCTTGGCCGACGGGCAAAATAAACTCAATTTTTAACCTGTCACTGAACGAATATTCATGTATATTTGCGAACACAGTTTCATGAACACATAAAAATAAATTGCATCAGGCATTGGATGAAGGTAAGGTTTTGTATTGCTCCCGATGATTGGCCGACTGGTTCCAATATCACACGAAGAAAACAGGTACTAGTTCTGTATCTTTAATGGTAGGCTATTCGGTGAAGACTTGGCACTGGCTGACAACAGACAGATACAGTATGAGTGGACACGAATACTGAGACGGACCATTGTCAAGCAAAGGGTTCATTATTATACCTGCAAATGTATCCAGGGTATTGTGTTCATGGCTGGCTGTATGTCTATATGAGTATGATGAGTTGGGATGAATCAGGTTAGTTGATTTGGCAGCTTGTTGGACAGCGTTGTGTTACAAGGCACACAACTCTCCTCGAGCTGGATTGCACTGAGTACCAGTAAAACAGTCGTTGTTCTTTCGCAGGACGGGCTACGTCAATTCAAGTAGGCTAAGTAGGAGTTTTATGAAGATGCATCCTGTTAAAAATTTCCTACTTATCATATCATTGTAATGAAAAAAAATATAAGGCTTTTTCTTAAGGTTAACACCAGGCGATTTTATTTGTTCGTTTCCAATGAGTAAGAAAGCGTCATAATATTGCCTCCCCTAATAACCTCGGACATCCAGAGACACGAACACAGATGAAAAGTAAAGACCATGTGAGTCTTAATGCAGCGAAAACCTCCTGAGAATGGAGAAGGTTGTATTACTGGGAATCAGACCAATCCAGCTACGAGAATGTGTGTCCAGGGCAGGAGAGGATCCGGCTATACTTACAAAGAGTGGAGATATTGGCTTATTTACAGACGTCCACACAAAAATATATGCAGTAAGGTCGGGTATTACTGACTTTATGGGGCCATATAACATTACATCGCATACACAGACCAATTATGTGACATGGATCTTATTCTATTCTTGTTCTGAAACTCTTGTGATGCTTTAGTAGAAAAGTGAGGCTAAGACCATCCCCGTGTGATTGGTTGATGTGCCATTACTACTCGAAATTATATAAGTATAACAACATTCTGATAAAAATAATACCGCTTTCCTTATTTGATGATCACGACTTACTGTCTTTATTGCCATGTAACACTGTCCATCCCTATGTTATTAAACATATGTATCCACAATGCCTATACACAATTGCCAACCCATTCATGTTGGGTTAAGCCCCGACTCTGTTCCTTTACTATAGTATCATCCTCTCATCGTCTATTCCCACTTCTTCATTCCAGCATGACACCTTCTGGTAACTTCCTGTCTTTATGGCCATGATGTTCAGATCCTTTTAATATTTCATTTGGTATTACCCAACCTTATTCTAGTATACACAGTGAACACACGAAACGACAGAGATACTTAGTCTAAATGATTTGTGCTGTGTTCAGTATTGACTGAAATAAGTGAACCACGGTATTACAAGCACCGTTAAAGCTACTGAGAACTTTACTTATGTACAGTATTCATATTATTAAATCGTAATAAAATATATTCAAGGTGAAATACGTCAGTAGCAGTAATGTTACTGTATTAATTCCTCTCGCCGTGGTATCAAGTTCGTACCAACATCTCGTGTTACGCCAGTTATTCAAAATTGAGAAAGTTCGTCTCACAAAAATATGGTTCTGATCTCGAGTCAGTCTTGCAACTGTCATTGACTTGGCACTGACAATAGCGGGCGTACACACAAGACTGGCAGTATGGTGACGGGTACAGCTTATGTGCCTGTCTCTTCTTGGTAAGGAAATCCCAAACATTACTGACGACCGGACATGGAGAAAAATTGGACTAAGTTCGTGCACATACACACATTACAGCACCGGGTACCCCAATGTCTGAGGCTGCCACTTTCCAACTTGTTGCCCAAACTGTATAGTGATGTACGTGTTCCACACACGTACTATAGACCAGGCGTGATCGTGCATTTATAAATATAGATTTCGATGTTTATGAAAAAATACCCTATAAAAAAGAAGCACCTTTCTTTCCCTTAATGGGCCACTAATCATTTGCTCCAATTAGTGAGAGACAACAGACCTCCTCTCACAGTACTAGTGTTTGTCTATCATAACTTTTGAAAAATTCCTTTTCTGTTCTAGGCTTACGTGGACGGAATTCTCTCCTGATCTGTAAATATCTTACTGTATCGTATATCGTTCTCTCTTCTATAATTATAGTACTGTATTTATCTCTATTAAATTTATATATTTATGTATTTCATATTAAAAATATGTATCGCCTTAATAATAATGGTTTGAATTTGACAATCTTTTTAATGTTCTCAGTCCAGAATAGCCATCTAATAACTTCTATTGTAATGACGGTAAAAGTCGTACACTACCTTGAGTATTATTTATGAGTAAAAAGATTACACAAAACTCTCAATGCTTCAATACCACAACTAAAATTCTCCAGGTAGCTTATCACTGAGTACTCTGTTTGCAATGATGTGGTACTAGGAAGATTGACTCATTTCCTCGACACGTTATATTACGACCATAAGTTACTTTTCCTGATTTAATGTAAGCGTTATGGAGATTTACTCCTTAGTCATGCTACATTGCACAACACGTATTAAATATGCAGTTCAGTCTATTGTACAGTACGTGTTCTATTGTTGAGTGATTTGGCTGGTGATGGGTGGATGCACATTATTACAAACATATGCTACTCGAGTGTATTTAAACCAGGCCCAGTAGGTACACTTGTCTTGGCCATCCCTTCCCTTCCACCAGTCACCCTACACTACTATTTCATCATCTCTTCCTCCCTTATAATAATAACAGAGATATTTTTTTCTGTGATTACGGTTTTGCTTTCCTCTCACCGCACAACAGGGGATTATTCTAAGAGTATTGTATGGTTCTTTTCATGGCAGAATAACTGATAATTCTGAGACTAATAATAGTTTTGGCACTCCATAGTCTTTTCCTCACAAAGAAACGTTTATGTAACTGACCGTGCAAATATTTCCGAGTTTATTACTTCTTCCATTGCAAAACAACTGACGAGTATTGAACTGTTCAGGTGTCTAAGATATTTATTTATATTTGTAGCCAATTTAGGTCAAAGCACCAATATCTATATATAGATATAATTATACGTATGGTAGTATAAGACTTATATTTATGGTTATGGAAACAATGACGACTGATGATTTCAGGATTATACAACTGTCTATCCATCTATAATCAGTGACGAATCTTTTGTCTGTCATTGTTTTTTCGTCATAAAGCAACTCACGTTTTCGAACATTATTTTTTTTTGTCTTATCAATGGAACGAATGCTTCTGAAACTTGGCAATGGTAATAACAACAGTTCTATTTCCTTCACAGTGAAGCAATTGCTGTTTATGTTAGCATGTCTGGTTTCGTTAATGTAATATTTTCTTCTTAGAACAACATACAGCACGTCCATGAAACTACGACTCACTTCATTACAAAATAATGTTTTTTTACCTCTGTGAATAATGTATAATATTATATAGTTAAATAAATCTTTGCCTCTATAAATATTGTGTTGATCTGTATACCCGAGAAAACAAAAACATAAAAAAAACTAATCCCGTAGTAGAGGAGGGAGACGCAGAGTGTGTTGTTGATGTTGTAGATGTTGTTGTTGTTGTTGTTGTTGTGAGCGGCTTGTGAGCACCTCAGAGCAGAGATAACACTTGAACCCCCCGCTGCTGCTGAATGACTGACACTTAGCACCGCTGGCTGACTGACTGACTGACTGACTGACTGACTTTTTACTCACTTGAGCGTCGTCACCGTCTACTTACCGTATGCCTCACCATTGTACACTTCGGTAAACTCATCGGGCCCGTAGTCAGCATAGTCGTCGTAGGCAAATCTGTAGGTAGAGTAGGTATGGAGGTTATCTGTTCACAGTTTATATAGAGAGGATCCAGTACAGGTAGTGGTAGTAGGTAGTGAGGTTGTCATTTCAGAGTTTATATTAAGAGGATCCAGTATAGGTATAGGTAGAGGTATAGTGAGGTTGTCAGTTCAGAGTTCATATTGAGAGGATCCAGTTTTCTTCTCTGCTTTCACGCACTGTGGAAAGTAAGTGAATGAAAAATAATCAATAATATATGTTAACCCCACGCATGAATCGATCTATAGTCCAGCGATTGAGAGGCAAGTTCGCTGCCTACTAGAAATTTACATAGGGAAATGAGAAAAGGGTCTCACAAAAATTGAAGTGATGTGTTATGGCAGGAAATACTAAATAATACAACTTTAATTAAGTACACATGCATACTGAACCATCTACACACACTCGGACAAACTTTCCCAGCTCACACTGTTGTCATGGGTGTGTATTCATTATGCGATGACATGTTTCAGGATTATATACGTTATCCAATGTGTTTCAGGTCACCTAAAAATAGTACAAGATGAGTACAAAATTAATATCCGAATGACGTGGAACTTAGATAGCTGAGAATACCTTTAAGAATATCCTCTTGAAAGTAGATAGATAGATAGATACATAGATAGATCACAAACATGGGT
>JAWQEG010003824.1:5000-21942 GCA_033782935.1 Petrolisthes cinctipes | reverse complement strand
GGGCGCGGCGCGGGGCTGCCTCTGTGTACATTACCTAACGTTCAGTCACACATTTAAATGTCTCAATTACCGCTAAACTAGAGAAAAAAAAGACAACATCAATAGAGTATTTTCTTTTCAGAATTAATAAAGGATGCATTTGCCAAATTTTCGGGCAAAAAATTCCGGACACCCTGTATTATATTTACCACAATGATGGAAATTATATATATATACATATATACTAATATATACACACACACACATTAATACATGCATACAAATACACACACACACACACACACTCATAAATGCATACATACACACACACTAATATATCCACACTCAAACAATACATACATATACACACACTAATGCATACATAAACATACACACACAAATACATACACACTCACACAATACATATATATAGATACATACACACACAAATACATACATACATACACATAAACATACTATAATACATATGCTACTTACATGGTAGTTAATATACACATACCGACACATATACTTACACATACACCAGTAATAATAAAGTATGCAACGAAACATACAAACAAACAGGACATACAGATGAACAAACACTTTAATACAAAAAAAATAGTAACCCGCTTTATTAATATTTTTATAGACAATTTTTATTATTATTACTATTATTATTTATATTACTATCCTTTTATTGTTATTATTATTATTATTATTATTATTATCATTATTATCATTCTTAGTCTTATTGTCATTATTATTGTATTGATGTAATAGGTGGGTAATTTTGCCAAAGTTTTATGTAATAATAACAAATCAAACATGATATTATTATGCTTTTCTGTTAGTAGGAGAGAGAGAGAGAGAGAGAGAGAGAGAGAGAGAGAGAGAGAGAGAGAGAGAGAATATAATACATTCTAATATCATACATACTTACTTACTTACTTAACTACTTACTCACTCACTCCTCTCCTACCTACTAACTTATATACTTCCTTACTTATTAACTCGCCTACTTACCTACCTACATACTAACTCACTAACTTCCTTACTTACTAACTCACTTACCTACATTTCTACTTATTCACTACTTACCTACCTACTTAGGCTACTAATTAATTCATCTACTTACTTACTAACTCACTAACCTACATACCTACTTATTCACTCATTTACCTACCTAGCCTACTTACTTACTATTATAACATCTTTACTTACTTACTTACCAACCTACTAACTAACTAACTTACTTACTACTTACTTGTCTACAAATTTACTTTCAATTTATTGTACTTAATTTTACTCTATATTACTGTTGTGGAATAAAGTAGTGAGTCTGCATGTATGTTTTATTGGACCATTAAAAGTGTTTGTAGATTTTATTGGTCCATTTTATATTAATCATTTATTGTGTTGGTATTTACTATGATATTGATAATAAAAATAATAAAATGATACTATTACCAGATATAATAACAAAAAGACAACAATAATAATAATAATAATAATAATATAGATGATGATAATAATAATAATGATTATAAAAATAATAACAATAGGTCCTAATAATAATAGCCTATAGTAATATATGATACGGAACGAACTAGCGAGAGAATCTAACCTATTTTGTGTGTGTGTGTGTGTTCATACTGTAGCAAGCCAATCTTTCTGTGTGTGTGTGTGTGTGTGTGTAAAAAATTATCCCACTACATAAACCTAACACACATAACGAAATCAACTTCATTAAAAAATACACGACTATTATAATACCACAGATCGTACTGAATATATAACGAACACTACGTAATAATTCTATAAAAGGCAATACCACTTCTATAATAAGCTAATATTGTAAACATAACGAAAACTGTATACGAATCGGTATAAAAAATATATTCCACTACTATACCACATACCATACTGAATACACAACGAAAACTACGTAATTATTCGTTAAAAAATACTTCACTATAATACAACATACCGTACTGAATACATAACGAACACTACGGAATTATTCGTTATAATAATATATACGGTACTCCTCAACTATAACATAATAATATATAGTATAATAATTACACACTGTACTGAATACATAACGAACACAACAAAAACTACGTAATTATTCGTTAAAAAACATGACACTACTACTATAATAACACACACTGTACTGAATACATAACGAACACTACGTAATTATTCGTAATGACTTTTTGTCCTCCACCCTGCACCACCTTATATGATTATATCCCAATTTATTCCGCTTAAGAAGTCTCAACTGTTATACTCTTCCATGGCTACGAAAAAGATTAGCCATATGATGGTCGCCTACGTAGTCTAAACTTGTACTCTGTAAAAGGTCGTTTTCTCCGATCTGACCTAATATATTGTTATCGTATTTTTCATGGTCTCTCTCCCATTGTTCCAGCTGATCATTTTGTAATGGCCCCCAACTCTGGTACCAGAGGACATAGTTTTAAGATCCAGGTTCAATATTCCAGCACCGAGATCAGGAAAAGATTCTATTCTTATAAGGTAATTAAACGGTGGAACTCACTCCCAGTGGGTACTTACTGTTAATGCACCAAACCTAAGATATTTTAAATTACTTCTACACACAGAATTGGCAAACTCTCTTTCAGAATATTGCTGAAAACTGAACGCTTGTTTACAAATCTCACCACTTCTTATTTTTTCTCCTTTTTTTACAAACCACCTTCTAACCGTCCTACAATTCTTATTGACCGTCAGTAGTTGTTTTTCCTTAAGGGGATACATCTCCCCAGCCACCTCATTCTATTCCCAATACCATTATACCTGAACACTTGGCTGGAGTATCCTAGCCTTGACTTGGGCTTCTGTTCGCTCCCAGACGTTGCTGCTGTGACCTGAGTTAGACACCCTATATAGAGGGACTGGACAGCCAAAATTTCTGCTGCTCGATGATTGGCTGGTTGAATGTGTCGCCATGTTTGTTCCAACTCGTCTCTGTCTGCTGGCAGGTTCGGTACAATTTATATTTTGCCTTGACTATGATGCATGACTCATTAGTCGGTAGAATGTTGTTATATTTATATAATATATCTTCTTTAGATACACCAGCAAAGATAGTTTTGAGTCAATCTTCAACTCAACATAAATATTCCTTGAAAACTTCCGTAAGCCTTTCAGAATGCCGAACTGTATGGTGACGAAACAGTAATATAATACTGTACTTAACCATTTATTGTGACAGCAAATTCCCTCATACTTATGTAAACAGCATGTAAACAGTAGTGTGTAAACGTTGGTAATACTCCTACTGCCTTACAAAATGTTGAACTGTATGGTGATGAATCAGTAATATAATACTTAACTATTCCATTGTGACAACAAATTCCATTACTTTTGTTTTTACTTTTATATTTGTGTGTACAGAATGTAAACAGTAGTATTGTGTAAACGTTGGTAATATCCCTACGGAAACCATTTTCATACAAAAATTAATTAAACTAACCATAGTATTAAAGATTACACAGATACCCTAAACACATTGACTACTGTTTAGTAATGTTGTCTAATTAATTAAACTAACCATAGTATTAAAGGATACACAGATACACTAAACACATTGACTACTACTGTTGTCTTTCAGTCAAACGTGTTGGTTTAGTAGCGTCGTCTGGCAACTGGTCACGTCCTATCATGTGCTTTAAATAACGCCTACTGGATTTATAACTTCAGGGATCTTATAGTATTTAAAAATATATACCTGTATATGGAAAGAATGCAATTTTTGTCAACATTTTGGCCACGAATGTCAGCAGGAGATTACTAGCTGGTAGTATCTAGCAACTGTACATTTTTTCTATACTAACTTGAGAGGTATCGCGGAACACACAAAAATGAGCAAGAATGGTGGCTGTCCAGTCTCTCTTATATAGGGTCTCTAACCTGAGTAGGGCCCTACCTACCTGGCAAGTGAACCTGGTAAGTGAATGAGATTTGGAGGCTTCTGATTCCTCCTGACCAAGCCACGAAACAAACAACTTCCTTCCATATAGTTAGTGGACGCAATAAAACACATTTTCTTCGTTGTAAACATACAGAAAATAAATGAATTAGGCTTGTTGTTATTATTTTATCTATCCTACACGTCAATTTATAACGAAAACAGTTTGCATTGTATTTCTATGACTAATGTTGTAGTACCGGTAGTTTGTAAATAGAATATAATAAATTTTCTTTACTGTAAACACATAAAAAAATAAAGTTACTGATATATTTGTGTCCAACACGTCACACTGTAACAATAACAGTTTACTTGGTGTTGTTACTGTTACAAATCTATATTACGATATACTTTGTGGACGGAATATAACGCATTTTAATCTCGGTAAACTAATAATAATAATAATAAAGCATGTTTCTCTTTTCAATCTGACCTACACGTTAATCTATAATAATAATAATAATAATAATGTCTCATTTGTTCTATTTGGTTTATCTATAAAATTAAATCAATAACAGTTTTCGTTGTGTTACTGTGACAAATATTACGTTATATTTGGTTAACAGAATACCAATACAATACATTACATACGTTATACAGCTATACTGTATAACACACTACTAAACATTAACGTACCTGTAAACACAATAAAAATAATTAAGCATATTTTTCTGATCATCATTTCATTATATTACACTATATCATGAACAGTAAATTTGTGTGTCATTACTATTACAATAACATTACGTTATACTTGGTGGTGTATATAACACATTTTCCTCCCGGTAAACTTAAAAAACAAGAAAATGAACAAGAGGCGATTTTCCTTTGCCAACAAGTCACTTTATATTGGTAACAGTTAACGTAGTCTGGTTCCTGTCAAAAGTATTATGCTATCGGTTAGTTGGTGAACATACTACACTACAACGGATATTCCCAACTGTAATAATAATAATAATAATAATGTTTTCCTTTGTTCTATCCTGCCTATACGTCAATCTATATCGATAACAGTTAACGTACCGTAGTGTTGTTACTGTCACAAATATTAGGCTATACTTGGTGGACAAATTACACTACTACACATTCCCTCTCTGTAATAATAATAATAATAATAATAATAATGATAATAATAATAATAATAACGTTCCCCTTGTTCTATCTTGCCTACATATGACATTGTATGGACAACAATAATTGTGTTACATATTTGTAATAAGTTAGTTATTTGGTGAACATAAAAGTACTCCATTTCTGTCACTGTGTACATCACAAATACAATAACAACTTTACCTTGTGTTATCCAGCCTATGTGTTACTATAGGTTATATTGGTAACAGTTTACGTAGTCTGGTTCATGTCAAGAATATTAGGCTATCAATGGTGGACACACTACACTACAACACATATTCCACACTACTATAATAATAATAATAACGTTTTTCCTTGTTCTATCCTGCCTACACGTCACATTAATATTAATAACAGTTAACATAGTCTCCTTAGCTTACTGTGGCAAATATTAGGCTATCGATGGTGGACAGACTACACTACAACACAAATAATAATAATAATAACGTTATCCTTTCTCCTATCCTGCCTGCATGTCACACCACGGTCACACCAAGCTATATTTACCTTGGGTCACATTATATCGGTAACAGTTAACTTTGTCTCATTCCCGTGACAAATATTTCGCTTATTTGGTGAATAAATTACTACATATTTTCGTAGCTGTAAACACAATAAAAATAAATAGACCTTTTTTTTATTCTATTGTAATAATAATAATAATAATAATAACAATAACATTTCCCCAGTTCTATCTGGTCTACACATTACATTATATTGACAAGTTTACGTTGTCTTGTTTGTCAAAAATATTAGGCTATCACTGTTAGACACACTAGACTACAACGTATATCCCTCACTATAATAATAATAATAATAATAATAATGTTTTCCTTTGTACTATCCTACCTACACGTCAATCTATGTTTCTATATCGATAACAGTAACACTAAAAATATTGTATTAGTCTTAGATAACAGTTAATATAGTCTCCTTCCTGTTATAAATATTACACTATAGGCTACTTGGTGCATAAACTAATACACATTATCGTCACTGTAAACATCATAAAAATAGTTGAGTTTCCCTTGTTAAATCTGACCTACATGTTACATTATATTATATCGATAACAGTTTACATTGTCTCGTTTCTGTCACAAATTAACATTAGGCTATCATTGGTGGAGAATACAACGTATTTTCGTCACTATAAACACAATAATAAACAGGTATGTTTTTAAATTTTCTTATTTCATCTGACCTATTTGTTACACTATATTGGTAACAGTTTACGTTGTCTCGTTTATGTTACAAATTAACATTAGACTATCGTTAGTGGACAGAAAACCAATATATACTTATTATACACATTATAGTTCATGTAAACACAATAATAATAATGTTTCCTTCTCTTCATATATGTTACACTATATTGGTAACAAGTTTATGTTGTCTTGTTTCTGTTACAAATATTACGTTATATTTGGTGTACAAACTAATACACATTTTCGTCACTGTAAACATTATATAAATAGTTGAATTTCCTTTGTTAAATCTAACTTACACACGTTACTTTATTATAACGAGATTGATTGATTGATAATAGGAACCACAACAGGTAGGTCATATAGCGCCTAAAGGTGATAACGAGGTGAGACAACACTGATTGATATTAGGAGCCACAACAGTGAGGTCATATAGCGCCAAAGAAAGTGATAAAGTGAAAGAGGTGAGACAGCATTGATTGATCCGCACAGTGAGGTCATATAGCGCCAGAAGGTGATAGAAAGGTAAGACAGTAAGAAGAAAATAGAAAGAAAAGAGAGACAATTAAAGAACAAAAGGTTAGTGTCTGGGACCAAAGGGGCGCCAAAACCTTTGGAAGTATTACCCAAATCACTACACACAATACCCCCCCCCCCTCCTACGTGTATGTGTGTAATAGAAGAGAAAGACAGATAAAGAGACAGAAGAATATAGGAAGAGAAAGATGTAGAGAAAACAGAGAAAAGGAAGAGAGGGGAAGGGAGAGAGGGGAAGGGAGAGAAAAAAGAGAAGGGTGAGAAAACAGAGAAGGGAGAGAAAAAAGAGAGAATGGAGAGAAAGAAGAGCCGGGAAGGGAGAGGAAGAGAAAGGAGGAGAGTAAAAAAAAAGACAGGAGAATAAAGAGAAAGTAGTAGCCTAATATTATATGTAGAATTATTATGAGTCTTGTTTATATCAATACAACACATATTCTTACCTGTAATAATAATAATAATAACAACAACATTAATAATAATAATAATAATAATAACGTTTACCTTGTTGATACTGACCTACATGTAACACACTATATTGGAAACAGTGTGTGATGCTTCCCTTGTTACAAATGTTATGTTATTATTGGATGGACGGACAACAACACACACACACACACACAAAACCTAATATGCAATTTTTATTTTTTTGTGTTTTTGTCTATGCTACACGTCACACTATATTGGTAACAGTTTGCATCGTTACGTTACTGTCACAAATAATAATAATAGACATGTAAATATTTTCTGTGGATCTTACAAGTTACGTTATATTGACAACAGTTTGTAACACATGTATGTATGTATGTGTGTTAGTTGGTAGACAGATGTTAAGTATGTGTATGTATAATTATGTATGTGTGTGTGTAGTTAGTAGGTAGACACATGCTAAATTTGTATGTGTGTATGTATGTATGTATGTGTGTGTGTGTGTGTATACAAGATTAACAGAACTGAAAGACTTACCTTATGTTTGTTTGTTTGTTATACCACGATGTTGTTTGTTGATTGCTTATTTGTTTGTTTATCGATCCTTAATTATTGTTGTTTGTTGACGTTCAAGGAAGGAATTGTCACTCGTTGATCACAAATAATAACAAAAATAACAATAACGTAATTTGATACACTAACGAACGAATTAAAATGACGGGAGAAATAACAATAATAATAACGTACGTAATTCGAAGCACTAATGAACCAATGAATTAACGAATTAAAATGTCCGTCAAAATAATGAATACCAAAGAACAAATTGAGTAAATAACAGAGAGAGAATGTGTTGTTATTGTTATGTAATATAAAGGTTTATAATTCCGTTATAACAATAATTACAGTGTTTTCCATCACTATAACGTAACCCTGGTGACGTGTTGTTACAATACACACACACACACACACACAAGAGAGGTAACATGAGGTACAGATGTCAGGAGTAGAGTGTAATACATCCTTCCTTCTCCAACACTAAGGACCAACTGAGTCTGAAGGAAGGAAGGTGGGCGGGGCTTAACAATAGTGGGCGGGGCCATTATTGGTAAGGGGGGAGGAGCTTACTCCACTCATTCATTCATTCATATATATTTACTTATATTATCTTTATCTCTCTCTATTTTTCATTCTCTTTCTGCTTCTATCTGTCTTTATCTTACTAACATATTCTCTCTCTCTCTCTCTCTCTCTCTCTCTGTTACCCACCTATTCTCTCTGCTACCCCCCTCTCTCTCTCTCTCTCTCTCTCTCTCTCTCTCAATGGAACACCTACATATTCTCTCTTTTATTCTTTCGTATCTATTTTTAATTCTCTCTATCTCTGTCTTTTTGTCTGTCTTACTTTCTCTCATTCTTTATCTCTACCTTTCTTATTCTATCTCTCTCTTTCTCTGTCTCTGTTACCCACTCACCCACTCTCTCTCTCTCTCTCTCTCTCTCTCTCTCTCTAATATTATAATCTTTAAGTGTCATATCACAACACAACAAATATTTACCTTATAAACAACAACATTATTATTATTATTATTACATACAGTATGGAACACACACATACACACACACACAGAGGCAGGTACAAACATACATACATACACACACATACACACACACACACACTACTAGGTTAAATATTTTGTGTTCTTTTTTTCTTTTGTACTAATGTGTGGTAGTTTAGATCTGGCAACACTGTGGGTGGGTGGAAGGGGAGATAGGGGGGGTCAGAAAGGGGTGAGGGGAGGGGAGGGGGAGATGGGGGGTTTAGACAAACAAATAATAGCAATAATAATAATAATGTTGTTGTTGTTGCTTGGAATAGTTTGGAGGAATCATTTGCTCCAGATTTACCCCCCCCCTCCCCCCACTAACATTGTACTACCACCCCCCCTATCCCTTCCCCCCCTCCACCAATACTACCCCCCTACCTCCCCACCCCTACCCTCATACCCCATGGAGGTATAATCATTCTACCTCCATGTTCATACCCCATGATCCCTCCCCCCCATACCCATACCCCCCCTACTACCCCCTCACCTTATAAATACCACCCCTAAATCTGCCACACACATCTCCACCCCCCCTACCCCACCCTTTAAAACCCCTCCCTCTCCCCTACCTCCAATTCCCCTCCCCCTCCACCCCTTCTACACCTCCCACCCCCCTACAACCTCTCCCCCACCCACTCCCATCCCCTAGCACTACCTCTCCCACCCCCTCCACCTCCACCCCCTCCCATCCCCTACCCCTTACCCCACCACACCCACCACCAGATCCAATATTCCAATACTAACCATGGGTGGTAAAGTAACCAATATATATACATACATACATACACATACAGATACACACATACACACACATACACACACAGAGGTAACCAACACACATACACACATGTACGGAAAATAACACATACACACACACACACACATGTACGGAAAATAACACACACACACACATGTACGGAAAATAACACACACACACACACACACACATGTACGGAAAATAACACATACACACAGTAGTAGGAATAATGTAATTAGTAATACACTGGAGATGTGTGTGTGTGTGTGTGTGTTGGTTACCTCTGTGTGTGTGTGTGTGTTCATTTCCTCTGTGTGTGTGTGTGTGTGTTCATTTCCTCTGTGTGTGTGTGTGTTCATTTCCTATGTGTGTGTGTGTGTGTGTTCATTTCCTCTGTGTGTGTGTGTGTGTGTTCATTTCCTCTGTGTGTGTGTGTGTTCATTTCCTCTGTGTGTGTGTGTGTGTGTGTTCATTTCCTCTGTGTGTGTGTGTGTGTGTTCATTTCCTCTGTGTGTGTGTGTGTGTGTGTTCATTTCCTCTGTGTGTGTGTGTGTGTGTTCATTTCATGTGTGTGTCTGTGTGTGTGTGTGTGTGTACATTAGGAACTGAGACAGAGAGAGACATTTAACAGACACCCAATCAATATCGACCTATTTCTCTCTCTCTCAATATTTCTTTCTTTCTTTCTTTCTCTCACTCACACACAATATTTCTCTCTACACACACACACAAGCACACACTTTCTCTACACACACACAATCTCTCACTTTACACACACTCTCTCTCCCTCTCTCTCCACACACACTCTCTCTACACACACACACACACACACACTCTCTCTCTCTCTCTCTCTCTCTCTCTCTCTAAGCCAATATTGTAACAATAAAACAGTATTGGTGTGTATGGAGTATAATGAACCATTTGGAGTGTAGTGAGTGCTCCAAACTACTCCAGGCAACACATTAATATTATATTTATACATAGGGTTCTGTTGACTCACTTAGTTTGGACCAACCTGGAGCAAACTTTTAATGATTATTTTATGACGACTATTATTATTATTATTATTATTATTATCTCTGACGTTAGATAGATATTGATAGATATTGATAGATAGATAGATAGATATTGATAGATAGATAGATATTGATAGATAGATAGATATTGATAGATAGATAGATAGATAGATAGATATTGATAGATAGATAGAGATAGATATTGATAGATAGATAGATATTGATAGATAGATAGATATTGATAGATAGATAGATATTGATAGATAGATAGATAGATAGATAGATATTGATAGATAGATAGATATTGATAGATAGATAGATAGATAGATATTGATAGATAGATAGAGATAGATATTGATAGACAGATAGATATTGATAGATAGATAGATAGATAGATAGATAGATAGATATTGATAGATAGATAGATATTGATAGATAGATAGATAGATATTGATAGATAGATAGATAGATAGATAGATATTGATAGATAGATAGATAGATATTGATAGATAGATAGATAGATATTGATAGATAGATAGATATTGATAGATAGATAGATATTGATAGATAGATAGATAGATAGATAGATAGATAGATAGATATATAGATATTGATAGATAGATAGATAGATATTGATAGATAGATAGATATTGATAGATAGATAGATATTGATAGATAGATAGATAGATAGATATTGATAGATAGATAGAGATAGATATTGATAGATAGATAGATATTGATAGATAGATAGATAGATAGATAGATAGATAGATATTGATAGATAGATAGATAGATAGATATTGATAGATATTGATAGATAGATAGATAGATATTGATAGATAGATAGATAGATAGATATTGATAGATAGATAGATAGATAGATATTGATAGATAGATAGATATTGATAGATAGATAGATAGATAGATATTGATAGATAGATAGATAGATATTGATAGATAGATAGATAGATATTGATAGATAGATAGATAGATATTGATAGAGATAGATATTGATAGATAGATATTGATAGATAGATAGATAGATATTGATAGATAGATATTGATAGATAGATAGATAGATATTGATAGATAGATAGATATAGATAGATAGATATTGATAGATACATAGATATTGATAGATAGATAAATAGATATAGATTGATAGATAGAGATAGATAGATATTGATAGATAGATAGATAGATATTGATAGATAGATAGATATTGATAGATATATAGATATTGATAGATACATAAATATTGATAGATAGATAGATAGATAGATAGATAGTTGGATAGATAGATGGATAGATAGATAGATAGATAAACAAATAGATAGATAAATAGACAGAGACAGACAGACAGACAGACAGACAGATAGCTAGTTAGATAGATAGACAGAAAATAGTTAGATGGACAGATAGATAGATATAGATAAATAGACAGACATATAGATTAATATATAGACAAACAGACTGTACCTATCAAATAATAATAATAATAATAATATATATAATAATAATAATAATAATAATCTATTTTCCTTTATGAACAAACTACAGTAATGGTGTTGTTGATAAATGTTTCTTAATAACTTTGTACCAACTGTCATCATCAACACACCAACATTATATTGGTCCATATGGTTGTGTTGTGTTGTGTTGTGTTGTGTGTGTTGTGTTGTGTTGTACTTTGTAACAAACTACATACTACAATGTACAATACTTCAACCATTTTGATTCTCTCTCTCTCTCTTCCTCTCTCTCTTCCCCCATTCATTCCCCCCTCTCTTTTTCTCTCTCTCCATCCATCCCCTCTTTTTTGTCTCTCTCTCTCTCTCCTTCACACACCCCTCCCCCACACACACTCTCTCTTTCATTCATTTCCCTCTCTCTCTTATTTCTCTTTCATCAATCACCCATTCTCTCTCTCTCTCTCTCTCTCTCTCGTATGTATGTCAACACACACACACAAACAGACAAAAAAACAAACAAATGAACAAACAAACAGACAAATAAACAAACAAACAGATGAACAAACAAAAAATAAACAGATGAAGAAACAAACAAACAGGACACACAGATGAATAATTCAAACAAACAAACAAATGAAGAAACAAATAAACACACACATATATACATATAGACACACATACACACACACAAACACACGGTCCTACACACACACTAACACACAAAGATACACACATACACACAAACAAACAAAGATAGACACACACACACACATAAAGATAGACACACACATATACATACACAGAAAGATACACACATACATACAAACACACATATATAAACACACACATATATAAACACACACACATACATACACACACATATAGAACATATATACACACATACATACACACACATATAGAACATATATACACACACACATACACATACACACACACACACATACATGATA
Source organism: Petrolisthes cinctipes (assembly GCA_033782935.1). Lineage (NCBI taxonomy): Eukaryota > Metazoa > Arthropoda > Malacostraca > Decapoda > Porcellanidae > Petrolisthes > Petrolisthes cinctipes. Next base: position 8,844 of record JAWQEG010003824.1, on the reverse strand, counting down.
ATATTCACCATTGCAAATTTTTCCTTGGATTGAATAAGTGGCTTGATGAGGGGTGGGGGGGGGTAAGGGGGAGAGTAGGGGTTGGGAGAGGGGGCTAGGGGGTAGGAGAGTTTAGGGGGGGTAGGGGGAGTGGGGGATGTTGGGGTATGTGGAGAGGGTAGGGGAAGTGGGATGTGGAGGGGGGGTAGGGGGGAGTGTTGGGGGGTAGGGGGGAGTGTTGGGGGTAGGGGGAGTGTTGGGGGTAGGGGGTAGGAGAGTTTAGGGGGGAGTGGGATGTGGAGGGGGGTAGGAGGTGTTGGTGGGAGGGGGGGGAGTTTAGGGGTGAATGGGGGAATATAGAGAGGGGGAGAGGGAGGAATGGGGCAAGGGGGTGGTCAGGGGGGACGAGGAAAGGGGGCAGGGGTCTCAAAGGGGGGCAAGGAGGGCTGAAAAGGGGGGTAGTAGGGGTGAAGGGGGAGTATGGAGGGGCAAGGAGTAGAAAGGGGAAGTAGGGCAATATTTTTTATTATATTGTAGTGTTCTGGTGTGTTTTGTAGTGTTCTGTAGTGTTCTGTAGTATTCTGTAGTATTCTGCAGTGTTCTGTAGTGTTCTGGAGTGTTCTGGAGTGTTCTGGAGTGTTCTGTAGTGTTCTGGAGTGTTCTGTAGTGTTCTGGAGTGTTCTGTAGTATTCTGGAGTGTTCTGTAGTATTCTGTAGTGTTCTGTAGTATTCTGTAGTGTTCTGGAGTATTCTGTAGTGTTCTGGAGTATTCTGTAGTGTTCTGTAGTGCTCTGTAGTGTTCTGTAGTGTTCTGTAGTGTTCTGTAGTGTTCTGTAGTGCTCTGTAGTGCTCTGTAGTGTTCTGTAGTGCTCTGTAGTGTTCTGGAGTGTTCTGTAGTGTTCTGGAGTGTTCTGGAGTGCTCTGTAGTGTTCTGGAGTGTTCTGTAGTGTTCTGTAGTGTTCTGTAGTACATAATGTTTATATTCTCTAGTATTTTTATTTATACACTTAATTAATTTATAAATAAATAAATATAATAATAAATATTTCTCCCTTAAATATAAAAGTAATAACAATATTATAATTATTATATATTTTATTAATTATAAATAAATATATTATAATATATAATAGTATATATACTTAATATATTATACTATAATATAATATATATTTTATAATTAATATAAATTATAATAATATATATATTATATATATTTTATTACTCTATATAATAAAATGTTTAATAAATAATGTATATAATAAAATGTATAATAAATATTTTATATTAAACATAATAATGTATAATATAATATAATTATAATAATGTATAATATAATATAATAAAGTTTTTAAGTATGTTTGAATTACTTGGAGTATTGTAGAATATATTGGACAATTTTGGAGTATTGTGTATTAATTATGGAATATATTGGAGTATATGTGTGTGTGTGTGTGTATTGGTTACCTTTGTGTGTATGTATGTATATGTATATATATGTGTGTGTATATGTATGTATATGTATATGTATATATTCCTTCTCTTATTATTCATTATCATTATTATTTCTCACTGGTATAATTATTACAACATTTATATAATAATTAATACAACTTTTATTAATTATTTGGACTCTTTTCAAAATCCCCCCTCCCCCCTAAATACAATTCCCCCCCCACCCCCTCCCCCTCACTCTCTCTACCCCTTACACACACACACACATATTCTCATTCTCTCTCTCTCTCTCTCTCTCTCTCTCTCTCTCTCTCTCTCTCTCTCTCTCTCTCTTATACAAATAGCAATTTCCTTGTAATCTCAATACATAATAGTAATTTCCTTGTAATCTCAATATATATAGTAATGTCCCTGTAACAATGTGCTATCTAGTGTAACACTGTATATTATAAGCTTATTTCATTAGTTCAATATAATTATATGGTTATCTATATATATATAGTAATTTCCCTGTAATCTCAATACATATAATATAGTAATTTCTCTGTAATAATGTCCCATTTAGTACTATATAATTATTATAAGTTTGTTTCATGGATTGATATTATAATATTGTCACCTTTATACATATAATAACTTGCTATCATCTTTTTACTGTACGTACATATAATAACTTGCTGTCATCTTTATACTGTATATACATAATAATAATATTCCTGTAATAATGTACCATCTAGTACTATATATTACAAATTATATTTACTGGTTAATATAATAATATTGTCATCTATATACAAATAATAATTTCCTTGTCATCTTTATAGGTTACATATAATAATTTTTCTATGATCTTTATACCAGGTTCCATCTAGTGTAGTGCTGTATATTATATATTTATTTAACTAATTGATATAATAATATTATAGTCATCTTTATATACATAATAATATTCTATAATCTTTAATACTGTAGTAATGTATTATATAAGTTTATTACACTAGTTAATATAATAATATTGTCATACATCTTTATATATATATAATAATTTACCTATAACTATGTACCATATAATACTGTACTGTATATTATAAGTTTATTTCACTAGTTAATATAATAATAATGTTATCTTTATGTATATTATAATTTGATATAATATATATTAATTTATAAATTAATAAAAACAAAAAAATCTTTCTCTCTACTACCACTGTCCATATCGAGGTTATAAAAATATCTCTCTCTCACTCTTTCATCCCCTATTTTCCGTTTCACTCACTCACTCTCTCTCTTTCTCTCTCCATATCGAAGTTATAAAAATATCTCGCTCTCTCTCTCTCTCATCCCCTATTTTCTGTTTCATTCTCTCTCTCTCTCTCTCTCTCTCTCTCTCTCTCTCTCTCTCTCTCTCTCTCTCTCTCTCTCTCTCTCTCATATGCTATAACCTTTAAAAAATTGACAGATGAACCAACAACACACACACATACCTTTATTATTATTATTATCAAACTTTAAAATGTTATAATATCATATTAGTACACACACTCAGTAACTTTGTCTCACCACACTTCTCACTTACTGTGTGTGTGTGTGTGTGTGTGTGTGTGTGTGTGTATGTATGTGTGTGTGTGTGTGTGTGTGTGTGTGTGTGTGTGTGTATGTATGTATGTATGTATGTATGTATGTATGTGTGTGTGTGTGTGTGTGTGTGTGTGTATGTATGTATGTATGTATGTATGTATGTATGTATGTATGTATGTATGTATGTGTGTGTGTATGTGTGTGTGTGTGTTAGATAGCAGGAGTGAACCTTGGTGTTTGTTTAGTGACATACTTTGTAGTAATCAATATACTCCAATGTATTAAAGGTATTATTATGTTGTATTATTAAACACACTAATATATACTTTGTAGTAATCAATATACTCCAATGTATTAAATGTATTATTACTATGTATTATTAAACACACTATATAATACAAACACACATTAATACATAGGGTTGGAGTTTTATAATTCACTTCTGTAATTATTTGTAATATTATTTTATCTCTTTATCTTCTATTTTTTTCTTTCTCTGGTAATCTTTTATTATCTCTTCTTCTTCTTCTTGTTTTATTATCTCCTCTTCTTCCTTCTTCGTAATCTTCCATCTTAGCCTTCTCTTATTCTTTGTAATCTTTCATTTCTCCTCTTCCTTCTTCGTAATATTCATTTTCTCTTCCTCCTCTTCTTCCTTCTTTGTAATCTTCTACATTCTCATTCTCTTCCTTCTTTCGTAATCTCCAACTATCTCTTCCTCTTTCTCCTTCTTATGCCCTTCCTTCTTCTTTATCTTACCCTCCTCCACTTCCATCTTCCACCTATCTCTTCCTTTTCCATTCCCTCCTCATCCATCTCCTCCTCCTCCTCC
>JAWQEG010003823.1:217500-268966 GCA_033782935.1 Petrolisthes cinctipes | reverse complement strand
AATATTCTCACCACCTCCATCATAATCACACATCGCCATACGTGTATCCTTCCATCACCACTTCTGTCACTATTACCAGTAATGTAGGGTATCAGTTGACCCACATTGTCCCATTTGTAACGCGTTAGGTGTGTGTGTGTGTGTGTGTGTGTGTGTGTGTGTGATATCTAGCTTGTCAAGGCTGAAATGATAAGATACTTTAGAGAGAGAGAGAGAGAGAGAGAGAGAGAGAGAGAGAGAGAGAGAGAGAGAGAGAGAGATTGTTTATATGTATGTGTATACATCCGTACTTGTATGTATGTATGTATGTATGAGCATATACTTGAGTTTGTGTGGTTGTCTTGTGTGTTTTTGCTTGAGTGTGTGTATTTCCACGAGTGAGTTGACGCATCTGTTTACATTTGTGTGTGTTTCAGTATCACTGGAGGAATGAGTAAGAGTTCTGTTCCTTCACTACCAGCGTGTACCCAAAGCAAATCTTATCAGTAATTGACAGTCACAGGTGCTGGTGGTAGTGGTAGGGGGTTTGGTGGTAACTTTTTTTTATATATACCTCAACCTCGGACTGTAGGCTGTCAGTAGCCATTGACTCTTGTGAGGCCCCGAAATTATTGGGTGTTGCACTAGATGAAACGGTGGAGCTTTGTAGTGATATTGGTACCGTTGCTTCTCTTCTGCCCCACTAGATGACGACACCTTAGTAATATAGCCTAATATACTTTGAATCCCGGGGCTGATCGGTTAGACAGCTTGAGGAACTTCAACAACAACTTGTAATGTCGATGGACGATTTTACAAAATATAATCTCATTGACCAAAAATATAATTTTTTCGACCGTCTTCCTGTTCTCACACCATGCCTTCCCTAACTACCCTCGTCCCCCTCTCACTTTACCTATGATAGAAAGTAAACACACAGGGACACAGCTGTGGAGGGAAGGGAGGGGAGAAACTGTGGAAGGACAACACAGATGGGGTGAAGGGTTTGTTTGGTAAGGGTTGATGGGAAAATACAAAGTTGGAAATAAAGTTATTTTTTTTTTTTTTGGGTGGTGGTGTACTCCAAAGAGAATGTAAACAACACACTGGATAGTTTTATTTCCTTGTGTGTGATTTTGGGAGAAGGTTCGTGATGAAACTGAAATTAGGATAAAAATTTGACGGAGTTTCGAAATGAGATTAGAACGGCCCCCTGTGGTTGTGAAAAGTTTTGGTGAAATGGGATATTGAAAGATGAAGCTGGTGTGAGGGCCTAATGAGCGTAGTGATTAATTAAGTTATTTAAAAGTAACTAGATTTTGCCGGAAACTTAAATAGAAATTGTCGAATGAAAATGGATTGGAAAGAATCAAAGGGAAATGTGTGTTGGGAATAATAATGAGGCGTAGGGGATGATAGAACGAAATTAGAGTGAGATTTAGGGGGCCGGCAACCTAGGCTAATTTGGGCGTTGGGAAAGGCATACTGATTACTCCAAACTATGCAATGAAACAGACAAACTCAGTATTACTAACAGGGGAGTTGTGGTGGTTTCTGTTTCCTGTCATCGTTTGGAGGAATCAATATCACTCCTCCACTTCCTCGACATAAAACAAAACGACCCCCCTTAAGTTAGTGATCAGCCAGAGAGAAAAACTGATTGGTTGATCCAGTTTGACACTTCATTAGCCAGCTACTCTTTGTTCCACTCTTGATGACTCGCTCTTCACTCGCCTTTGTTGTGGTTCGTTTCAGGATGTAATGTTAAAAGCAAACTTGGAAAGAATATACAAAGGGATTGGAGTTTGGGGATGTGTAGTGTTGGTAGGGGATGGTTGTGTGTGTGTTTGGGTATGTGTGGTGTTGGTGGGGATGGATGTGTGTGTTTGGGGATGTGTGATGGTGGTAGAGGATGAGTGTGTGCTCGTGTTTGGGGATGTGTGGTGGATGCGTGTGTGTGTTTGGGGATGTGTGGTGGTGGTGGTGGTGGTGGTTGGGATATAAGGTGGTGGATGGGGGTGTGTGCTCATGTGATTGTAGTGTGTGACTATCTTTCCATCCCCACCCCTCACCCACCCCACTCCACTCCACCCCACTCCACTCCACCTCAGCTCCACACACACGGTATATCTCTACACACTGGGGTAGGACGTTGGTGACAAGTATATAGTAGTGGCCGAGGATAGAGACTGTGTGTGTGTGTGTGTGTGTGTGTGTGTGTGTGAATTATGTAACGTTACTGCTTGTGTTTAATCAGCCACTCATTCTACACGAAGACATGTACAGTATAACGGTGAATGTAACAAACCGCGTTACTTATTTTGCTCTGTAATATCTCGTAGGTATATTGTACTTGATATATGTGTTATCTTGCGGTTCATTTACCATCACAGCACACGGTTACGTTGTATACAGGGTTTGAATCAAGGTACCCGAGAACGAACAACACCCAGGAAGGAAGGAAGGAAGGAAGGACAGTGAAACCAAAGTGAAGTGTAAAGGATGGAGTGACAGACAAATTAACAAGTGTATGTGATGGGTGGGGAAGGTTTAACTGTGCTTGAAGGACTGGAGGAGGCGTGTGTCGTCGAGTGCCTCAATGCCCACACCCACGCCTACACCTACGCCCACCCCCACACACACGCCCGCACGCCAGCACCGCGGTGGGCGTAGTGGTGGTGTTGGGCCCATCATGTTGTCGGTGGGTGGACTGCCCGAGTTGGCTGGTCCGGGGTACACAGACGATCCAAGAGTGACTGTGGTCTGGACAAGAGGGATGCTGTGGCGGACTTGGCCCCTCTCTCCTCAACACCTCAGACACCATCAGCCCAGTCAACGCTCACTCTCACCCCACGACTCTTACCCACGTGCCCACTCCCGACCCTCCACTCCCTCACTCCTCAGGTCTCCGTCCACGTCCTCCATCCCTGAAATCTTTATCAGTGGGATGAGGAGAGTGGGCAGGGTATGTCCTCCGTCACCCGCCTGGCAGTGTTCTCCCTGGCTGACTTCCTGGAGACAGTCAGCCATCACACCTCTCATCCACACACCCATCACCAACATCATCACCATCCACGGTAGGAACCATCATGTCTCGGCCACGGATCAACCAACCTGTACAAAAATAGATCGATAAGTATTATTTGTATAGTAGTTGATAGTTATGAGTATAGTGGAGTAACTTGATAAGTGGAGAAATATATAAAGATAAGTCGTATCAGTAATGGTTTCAAAAACATGATAATTGAAGTAGGAACTTTCCGGTGATGTGATACTGAGAAGTATTGCTCAATGGATTCCATTATCATTTTAAATAAGTGATCGTGGTGAGGTTTTTGAAGACTTCTGATTCCTCCTGACAATGCCATGAAACAAACTTCAGCAGCAAAGGTGGTGTTTTGTGGCATCATTTGAAGGACTCGGTAACATCAATGTTTCTAACTACATCACAGGGTTCTTCAAAAGGTGTCCTAAAGATAATCTGAAATTGTAATAATTTCGTCATGAAGAGTTGTTGTGAAAAATGGGTTTTATATCATACTATTACAATTTTATATCCCCTGTCATTAAAGCGCCTGATTTTGGGGTAAGAAAGTTAATCCTGTCATAAAAGAGGGTGGAATTCTGGAGCGGAAGACGTTGAAAGTCAGTGAGTGAGTGAGTCAGTCAGTCCCTCTCAAACCCTGCTCTCAGATACTGCTTTTCCTCACTGTGATGGTTGAGGATTGTAGTGTAGTGTAGTGTGATTCCTCTCTTCTCTCCAGTGTGCAGTGTCATGTATAGTGTGGGGGCCCCTTGATCTAGAGTGTATAGTGTGTTGTCGTGTAGTGTGTAGGGGAGAAGGTGTTGTATGACGCTCCTTCATCTACTCCCTCGGTAAGTAAAACAGTTGATGATATATACACATAAAAGTATTCGTTGTATAGAGGGTGTCCATGCACGGAGACTGGTGGCCAAACTGAAGGACCTTGTTATTGTTTACGCTAATCATTATTTTATTGTGGTCATAATGAAGGGCGTCTGGATCCTCCAAACTATGCCACGAAACAAACAAGTGCCTCAGAATACGAGTAGTGGATCTGTTTTAGTAGCATTGTTTGGAGGAATCGGTAGCCCTCCAGGTCATTAAACACAAATTATATTCCTGTACCTCGTGAGCTGTTGATATCATAACAGCTTCTTAATTAATGGGTAAATATGAACCAATGGTGTTGTTGTGCATAATTGGGGAGTTCCTATCAACATTATTATTATGTAATTGGTATTGTATGAGTGTTTGAAGCTGCAGGTTGTAATTGCAATAGGTTTTGTTTAACAACAACTTGGTTAGATACCCAGGCAGACAAATGGCAGAGACCATATGTAAGAAAAAATTACTAATGGAAGGAAAATAAAAAAATTATGAAGTGCATGAAGTTACAGTCAACCGGATACCAGCGAGTTGCATGTGACATATCTTGGCATTTACGTGAACCTTGCACTTGAGAGGATTTCCTGTTTTAAAGTCTATTTTTGGGGTAATCATTCCATCTCTGTTTTAAGTGCGTGAAGAAGTGATTTATGACAAATTTATATATATATATATATACACGCAGGTATGATTCTTTATACATAGTCGTCATGATAATACAGTGCATCGAATTTTTTGGCGGCGACCGTATATATGTACACCAACGTACAGTCATGTGCAATAGTTCTACAACACCTTCAAATGAAACGGCGTCGAGAATAGATGCGAAGCTATGGCTGTTGGTCACTGTAATTTGGGTTCTGATGACTCATACAAATGGTTCAAGTTTCATTCACCTCATGTAAGATTTACGCTCGCGACTGTACACCCTCCTCCCAGACAGCTGGCCCCACACGAGGTCAGTCAGTCAGTGAAGGGTTGAGGCGGGAGCAGCAGCAGTCGACCTTTAAACCCACCTACCATGACCAAACAAGGGAGAAGCAACAAGAGCAGCAGCTGTTCTGTGTATATATATGTAATGAAGAAGAAAGGAATAAATGAATGAATGGAAAGGGGAAGTGGTATATATGATAACTATAAATACGTGGTGTATATTATGGAGAGGTAAAGGTGGTGTTTATGATAACTATAAATACGTGGTGTATCTTATGGAAAGGGAAGGTGGTGTTTATGATAACTATAAATACGTGGTGTATATTATGGAGAGGTAAAGGTGGTGTTTATGATAACTATAAATACGTGGTGTATATTATGGAGAGGTAAAGGTGGTGTTTATGATAACTATAAATACGTGGTGTATATTATGGAGAGGTAAAGGTGGTGTTTATGATAACTATAAATACGTGGTGTATATTATGGAGAGGTAAAGGTGGTGTTTATGATAACTATAAATACCGTAGTGTATATTATGGAGAGGTAAAGGTGGTGTTTATGATAACTATAAATACCGTGGTGTATATTATGGAAAGGGAAGGTGGTGTGTATGATAACTATAAATACCGTAGTGTATATTATGGAGAGGGAAGGTGGTGTTTATGATAACTATATTATTATAACGTAGATGCCGTGACCACTTTCACTTCCTTACCTGTAGTACGAATTCCTTTTCTACAGTTCCATCTATTCCTGTCAACCATAGTATAAGTATCCAGGTCTTTCGTGTGTGTGTGTGTGTGTGTGTGTGTGTGTGTGTGTGTGTGTGTGTGTGTCCTGAGCTTCCTTACTGATACCTGATACTACAACACACAAACTGAAACCCCCTGTGTGTGTGTGTGTTTTATAATTGAACAGTGAGGTGCATCGAGACTATTGTAATATCATTTTTAATTGCCTTCGTCAAATTTTCACTCATGTTTGTTTGTTTGTTTGTTAGCGAGCAAGATAATTACAGAGATCTTTTCACCAAATTTTAGACTGAGGGTTATTGGCATTATGTTATCGAGAAATTTGTTATTAAAATTTTGGTGGATACAGGACTGGTCTAAAATTTAAGGTCAGGAATGGATGGGTATAATTTGCATCTTATTGGTATGAAGGAAGGTGAAATGTGGGTTAATTTTGTCCCTAAACTTTATTTGACGTTTGCCAAGGTATGCATTCGATCGTGTGCACTTCTGACTCTGTGTATGTGTGTGTGTGTGTGAGAGAGAGAGAGAGAGAGAGAGAGAGAGAGAGAGAGAGAGAGAGAGAGAGAGATTTTATATGCAGCTAATGGATATTGCGTGGGTATCATAGAGGTTAAGCGGATTACCGATATGCCTGTCGTGTTAATCAGGGGATATTGATGATTAATGAGAATAAAAGGTGTGTAGGTAGAGCAGTGAGTAGACCACACACACACACACACACACACACGACCTCAATATACGAGTAAGGGTACGGTATCTGTGTTGATGCATCGTTTGGAGGAATCACAAGCCTTCGATTTCACTTAAAGGGGATAGTATTCTTTTGATAGATTGGAGAGCCTCAATTCCTCCAAAGTATGCCAGGAAACAGACACAGATGAAGAAAAGTAATGGTATCCTGTTGACTGGAATTGTTTGGGGGATTCAGTTGCTCCAGATTTACCACCCAAAACAATGTGCTATATACCCTCTTAATATATTGTGCCCCCTTGATGGGAAAATGGTGTCGTGGTAATTCTCTTTTGGTACATTGGAGTGCCTTGATTCCTCCAAAGTATGCTAGGAACAGGACCAGAAGAGCAAAAATAATAATGGTGTTCTGTTGCTTGGAATAGTTTGGAGGATTCAATTGCTCCAGATTTACCAACACAAAACTTCCCCCTTAAACTTATAGACACTGTACCAGGAATCAGCTTGACGGGGGGAAATGGAGTAGTCTGTTTTGTAGCACTCTTGAACAGAAATTATGAAGACGATCCAGGGAAGGGCAAGGAATTTCATTTAGGCCTACACAGCTTCCGCGCCGAGGGGGAGAAATGTCTGTGGAATTTCTGTAAAGATGACCTAGGCAAGTCCAGCTTATAAAAGACCTTATATCTCTTATCTCTCTCTCTCTCTCTCTCTCTCTCTCTCTCTCTCTCTCTCTCTCAAACACACACACACACATCTTCAAATACACGTTGGTGCTAGCTAGAGGAGAAAGACAATATGAAAGTATTTATTTAATGGGACTTTCAAACAGGAGGAGATAAATTTATCTTTAATTAATGGGAGCATCTCTTTTGGGTAAATTGGAGGGCTACTGAATCCTCCAAACTATGCCACGAAACAGATTCCTTAAATGATGCTAAATCTGGAGCAAATGATTCCTCCGAACTAATTCTAAGCAACAGGACACCATTATATTTATTCATTAGTTCTGTTTCCCGACATACTTTGGAGGAATCAAGGCACTCTAATGTACCAGGCGTATAATATCCCCTTAATTAATAGTAACATTGTAGTGACTTGTTTCTTTGGATGATTTAGAGGATCATTTGCACTCCAAATTATAATAACAAAATAGGTTCTCCCCTTAATTAAAATATTGTTTGTTTGAGTATTATTATTAATCAATGTTTTTTTGTTTTTGTTTTTTAACTGTAGTGGAGCGAAATCAAAGAGCTGCAACATACAACAAACTGACAACTGTAGATTAATAATTATCGGATGGGATATTAATTTTTGTGAGGGAAGGATTATTTGTGTCAATGATTTATCGGTGTCGTTCTGATGTTGTCTCAATTTGTGTGACAGTTTACGACATTTTATGACGACTATACCAAATTTTTAAGGTATGATTAAAGAGGAATATTTAGATTGATATGAGTGGAATTACCTTTTTGTATTAAGGTTACAAGGGAAGGGAGGAAATAATAGAGGAAGGAAGATAGGAAAGGAAAGTACTCGAGGGGAGGGAGGGGAGTGGAAGAAGAAGAGTGAATAAGAGAGGGAAGGTCGGCGAGGACATGTCAGAGGCTAGGTCAGGTCTAAGGAGGAAACTCGAGGGAACAAGATTTAAAAGTTTTCAGGGTAGGGAGGGAGTGAGGGAGGGAGAGCAGGGATGGGTGGGAGTGAGAGAGGGAAGGGAGTGTGGAAGAGAGGGAGGGCAGGGGTGGAGTGAGGGAGGGAGAGCAAGGATGGGTGGGAGTGAGAGAGGGAAGGGAGTGTGGAAAGGGAGAGAGGTAGAGCAGACCGGGAAGAAGTCAACTTTGGACTGTTCCATAAGAGGCTTGTGTCTGGAAAGTTAAGGTAGAGGTTAGGTCAGGTCAGGGATTTGGAAGGTATGGTAAGTGTGTGTGTGTGTGTGTGTGTGTGTGTTATGTCAAGTTCGGTATTTGGAGGGTATGGTAAATGTGTGTGTGTGTGTGTGTGTGTGTGTGTGTGTGTGTGTGTGTGTGTGTGTGTGTGTGTGTGTAATGTCAAGTTCGGTATTTCGAAGGTATGGTAAGTGTGTGTGTGTGTGTGTGTGTTTTATGTCAAGTTCGGTATTAGGAAGGGGTGTGTGTGTGTGTTTTATGTCAAGCTCGAGATTTGGAGGGTATGGTAAGTGTGTGTGTGTGTGTGTGTATGTGTGTGTGTGTGTGTGTGTTTTATGTCAACCTTGAGACTGTGAGTTGTCGGTATCACGCTTGTGGCTCTTTCAGTTTCCCGATATTGGGTTAAGGTGGAAATATTGTGTTGGTAAATCTGGAGCAACTGAATCCTCCAAACTATTCTAAGCAACAGAATACCATTTATTTTTGCTCTTCTGATTCTGTTTCCTGGCATACTTTGGAGGAATCAAGGCACTCCATTGTAACAAACGTGAATTACACCCTTAAGCTTTGATGAGTTGTGTGTTTTACATGTGTTGCACTGTCGGTGGAGAGAGAGAGAGAGAGAGAGAGAGAGAGAGAGAGAGAGAGAGAGAGAGAGAGAGAGAGAGAGAGAGAGCGCAGCTATAAGCATTCCCACCATCTTGAAATATGGTGGGTGATCTTTAAATTATTCTGTGCTATGAGTTGCATTAATAATAACCTTTTCACGTCTACCATAACTTTGAGGCAATATATATTTTTTTTCTCTCCATCTTTGTAGTCAATAAAAATACTCACTCTTACCATCGAAGCCACCTTGTTTACGAATGGAACAGTGGAAGGGGAAGGACGACATGTATTGGACAAGACGGGAACCTAAACCCAACATCAATTGAAGGCGAATCAAGGGTGGGACGGAAAGAGGATGAACCTTGGTAATTTAATTTGAGTTGGAGCATCTGGTGGTCGCTGAGATAGTGTGGATTCTCTCTCTCTCTCTTTCTCTCTCTAACACACACATTCTCTCTCTAACACACACACATATTCTCTCTCTCTCTCTCTCTAACACACACACATTCTCTCTCTCTCTCTCTAACACACACACACATTCTCTCTCTCTCTCTAACACATACACATTCTCTCTCTAACACATACACATTCTCTCTCTCTCTCTCTCTCTCTCTAACACATACACATTCTCTCTCTCTCTCTCTCTCTCTCTCTCTCTCTCTCTCTGCATAAAGCACATGTGGTTGCTATACAAGGATAATATACAGTATAATCTTCCTCCTTTGTCGAGAATATTAATTTTACACTGCAGAAAATTAAACCATTTATATCTTTTCCTCCAGCCTTATAAAAACAAACAAATTTCTGGAACAAAATGCTATGACATCATTGCAGGCCCTCCGAGGTCTCATAGAAAAAAAACTTAATTGTGAGGTTGAGTTTTTTCATATCTCTGCTGAACGTTGAGGTGATTGAGGTGTGCTGACTTCTGACGTTCTTTGTATATTGAACAGTTTCCATTATATATTTATATGCTGAGCGTGTTGTGCCGTAGGAGTTTGCTGTCTGTTGTTCTTAGTTATTTTTGTCGTCGAGAAAAGGTGATTGAGCGGGGCTTTCATTTATGCAGATGGTATAAATTTTATCGTTTAATCACATTATTTTTCACACCATCAAACGGTTTGCATGACGAATATTATTGTCGCGTGAAAATTAAACTGGAACCAATCTTTTTTTTTTTTTTTTTTTTTTTTTTTATCTCGGTAACATCTTGTTGTCGTTGTTGTTCGTTACAGTATTTATTATCTTCTAAGACGTGTTGTATCTGTCTTTAGGAGGGAAACTATGCACTCCTTTTACAGAGACTAATGATCCCTTTTACAGAGACTAATGGCCCCTTTTACAGAGATTAATGGCCCCTTTTAAGGACCCCGGTATTGTGTATGATGAGACTTGGTGGCTTCTGATTCCTTCTGACCATGCCACGAAATAAGCTCCTTCCATATTGGTGGCGTTTCGTGGCATTATTTGAAGGAATCATTTACTTCCAATTTTCCGACTACATCACAGGGTCCCTTTTTAAGGTGGTAATTCACTTTTGTTACATTGGAGTGCCTTGATTCCTCCAAAGTATGCCAGGAAACGGGCCCAAGTTAACAAAAATAATGGTGTTCTGTTGTTTGGAATAGTTTGGAGGATTCAGTTGCTCCAGATTTACCAACACAAAACTTCCCCCTTAAAGAGATTAATGACACTTTCCCTACTGACATATTGTTTTTGTCCTCAGGAAAAAGTGTGGGTCTAGCGAGGTGGGTGGCAGCGGGCATGGCGGGGGGCGGCGGCGGTCTCCTCTGGCGTCACGGAAATCCACGCCGGCGGGGGGAGGACTGGCGGTGGCGGGAAGTGACGTGACGGGAGGAGGGACAGGGTGTACTCCAGGGGGGGCGCCGCGCCAGCCCAACTCTGCCCTCCACTACGACGATGCCGGAGTCCACTCATCCACCGAGGAATGTGATGGAGTAAGTGTTGTTTTCAATGGACCAGGTCGTTCCATTCACATATTAAGCTTATATGGAGTTGTGAACAATTGTAATTTACAGTCGGCCTCAGGAATTCATACACATAGCATTGATTAAAATGGGCCTTTGATTTACACATACTGTAGGAATTGTTCTGCTGACTGATTCAAGCATGAGCAAAATAACATTACATGAAAAGTTTGGTGTTAAGAAATCAATGAACTAAATTTTCTAGTTGTTACAAGCCCTTGATGTCTCAGTGGTATATACGAATTCCTGTGGCCGACTGTACATTACCTACCATCCTAATGAAGGTGTACTTAAACCATTCTATGTTGTGTTGCAGGAGATAGTACCGTCCTCGGGAGTGTCTAACGGGTCGGGTGAGTTGGTGGACACCCTGAGAGAAGGAGTGGATGGCCGGACAGAGGATGGGGAGGATCACTCAGTCACCCCACATGGCCAGAGGACCAGGGAGGCCAGAGAACACATACTGGCCAAGATACAGAAAACCAGAGACCTGATTAAAGACGAACAAAAACTGAGAGACGGTTAGTGAAGTCATCTGTCTTTTTTTTGTTTTTTCCTTTATCCATTGAGATGTGGTTGTGAACAGGACACACAATTTTCAGGCAAGCATAAACATGAAATTCATTTACAGACAGTATTATCACATTTTTTTATCATTTCTAAGATGAATACAATTTTTCGTTTCTTTGTCACATATTTAAAGTTAGGTTAAATAAAAGATGAAAAAAATAAAAGAAAACAAAGTAAGATGGAAGTATCTTTTTACTTTTTGATTCTTCACTTTTGCAGGCAATTCCATGGGGGTATATGTAAAACATACAAATTAGCTTTAGATATAATCCATGCTGTTCACTTTGAAGTTGCATACTGTATAGTACAAATTATAACTTTTACAGAGAACGTGAATGAGTACCTAAAACTAGCAGCCAACGCAGACCGCCAACAAATGGCTCGGATAAAAGCTGTATTTGAGAAGAAGAACCAAAAGTCAGCAGCTCTCATACAGCAACTCCAGAAGAAGCTTGAAAATTACCAGCGACGGCTCCGTGAGATTGAAACCCATGGCCTCAACATCGCTCACAGGCAGCCTAAGGAAGTGCTCAGGGACATGGGACAAGGCCTTAAGTGAGTACAATACTTTACCAGACCTCACACAAGTTTAAATGTATTATAAAGAATTGCACTGAGTAGGCTGAGTATTTAGAGGTGGTTTATAGTTGACTTTATGGGACTTTCCTGGATTAATTAAGGGCCATATGCAAGAAAAGTAATGGGCGAGGTGTTGATAATTTTATGATAAATTCCTGTAGTATCCATGGAGCTATCATACCTATCATAGTCCAGTCCATGACTATCTTGCATGTTGCCCTGAGGATCACCATTTTATATAGTGTACAAGAACAGTACATAGACTGTAGTTAGTATGACACTGTATGGGAAGACTTTCTTGGTTAATGTTTCACTACAGCTTCTTTAAGGATCCTGTGATCGTGTATGAAAATTGGAGGCTTCTGACTCCTTCTGACTATTCCATGAAACAAGCTCCTTTTATATAGGTGGTGTTTCAAGGCAATATTTGAAGGACTCATTTACCTCCAATTTTCTGACTACAACACAGGGTCCCTTAAAGAAATTCAGTTCAAGCTTGAAAAGTCAATACAGGTAGTGAAGTATTAGCTACAATGCATCCTCATGCTCATTACTGTACTATATTTAGGGTAAAAAGGTAGAACTGTTTGTGTAGTGGATGGGACACATATTAAGACTGGCCTTATAAGACAAGTTTTTTTTATGGCTCCCTGGCAGAGTTTTTAACACAGATTTTATTGTATACCTTTACTAAATTGTAATTTGATAGATTGAACTCTCACAAGATTTAGAAGACTTGTCACACACACATGGGTTTCTGTATAATGACCAAAGCTTACATTACATTATTCAGCGATGATTTTATAGTGAATTCTTTTAGGATGCTTGACAGTTGACTTGGCTGGATAAAATGACTATTCACATGCTGGTTTTCCATGTTAAATTACTGGTCACTGATTGTATAAGAAAGACCACATCACAGCCTCACGACTTCCTTTACCACTAACTCTGTGTAGTGTAATAAACTTGACCACTTTATCAGAGTAGTGGGCTGAGGTGGTGTCAGTGAATCCCTCCAAACTTTACATCAAAACTTATTCCTCTGATATAAGAGTTGATGTTTTGTGGTTCAGTTTGTAGGAACTAGTATCCTTCCCTTCACTGACAGCATCTAATAGGTTTCTCTTTGGCTGCACTAGTACAGTATGTATCCATTTCATGCAGTTACAAATAGCACCTTCATAAATCATGACTTTTGATTACTCGAAATGGAGTGTTGTCAAATGATGGTGCAAATTTAACCAGCAATTCATCAGATTCTTATTTGCTTAATGCAACTTGAATGATCACTGCATGTATTGATCCTGCCAAGTGCTGCAGCCTACCATACCACAGATCTCATCTCTATTTTCTCGGTGCTTTGGTTATCTTTGGAACGGTTAATTTAGGTTACACAAGTTTAAATTGATACAGGTTAGGTTGATTTAGATTAGATTAGAAGATAATTATAACAGACACACGGCTCATACTATTATTATTAGTCAGAAAGAATGAATGTTTGTGTTATGTTTTGTGTTATATCAAGGACCTACTCTACCTACAACAAGCCAGTCATTTTATCCCTGAAGATGATAACCATGGCTTAAGTGGTGTGAATGGGGCCTATTCACAAAGTGCTGTCAGTGAAAAAAAAAAAAAAATACTACATTCTATACAGTACATGGAGCCAGTGTTCTATTTTTTTTTACAATGCATTGCTTTTTATGTCCAGCATGTTGGCGATGTATACAAATTTAGGCCTGTTTGCTGTACTAATTTAATTGTGTACAGCTCATTCACATGTACTGCTAGATTTATATTTTTTGCAAAGTTTGCATGACATGATTAATTTAATACAACTAAATAAATAGTGATAATTTGACAGGGAGGAAGATGTATAATGATAAGTGGAGTTTCTGGTGATAAACAAAGACTATACTGAAAAGGTACACTGTAGTATACTGTACTATACTTAATTAATGGGCTGACTGTATATAGATCTGAGTATGCCTGGTATCAGAGGAAAACACAGGACAGAGACAAAGTTCTTCACTTCTCTGTTGTTTCAGGCTGTGTTGAGTCAACAAGAACATGTAAGCCCAAACATTAGAGAAGTAGAGAACATGGCTCTGTCCTCTGTTTTCTTCACACTAAACAGACCTGAGTACTCATTATGAAGTTGATATGATATTCAACAAACAGTAGACATACTTTTAATCATCGTCTAGTTTACATACAGTACTTTAACTGAGGATAGGTTCAGCTTGCAGACAGAAGTCATGTAAGTTGTACAAGAGGCCATAACTGTGGCTTTATTTCTGTGCCTTTTTGTATGAACTAACTGTATATTGTGTTCAGTTGGTTAGTTAATTAAGCTTTACCAAGTGATGTAGCATGTTACCTTCTGATACTGTAGTGAAGCTCATTAAGGTTTGGGGCAAAGCTCTGCTCTTCTTCATTTTCTTCCTCTTTTCATCTTAATCTTCCTTCATTTTGATGTAATCCCTTGTTATGCATACAGTACTGTGTTAGAAACAGGTTGCTTGATCATCTTCCTTTTTTACTTTTTCTACCACTTATCTCTTCCTTCAATTTTTTCTTTGCTGTGGTTTACTCTTCTTTTTATTTGCTCTTCTTATTTTGTTGTGTTTGTAAATTTTTGTCCTACTCTCAGTCTCACATAAATTCACACTTTGTTGTCTTGTCTTGTCTTCTCTCTATTTCTCTTCATCTTGCTTTTGCTAAGCAATGCTAAATTCTTTTGCCCTGAATCTGAGAGCAGTAGCCTAGGCTGCGCTGAGACCACCTTGACCATTCTCCTCCAGGACGGTGATCAGTAAACCCAAGGAGATAGCCCACCTCATCAAAAACAAATTCGGGTCAGCGGACAATATCAAGGAGCTGGCGGGTGAGGAGGAGGGCGGGGAGGAGGAGAGGGTACACCATGGGTCAGCTACGCTACCTGTGGGGGCCAGTTTGGTGCCACCCCCTGCCCCCGCACCCTCCTCCAACACCCCCGCACCACTGCCAAGGTAACCACCCACACCACCCCATTTGTCACACCACACTACACTACACGACACTACAGAAAACCATCCCAAATCGGTCCAAACGAACACTATTTGCTGTTGCTGTCATGGGTCTCTGTTATCTGGTCAGACTCACTCTGAAGTATATAAGGGTATAGTACAGTATTGTTAAAACAAGAATAGGCATTGCACACCTCCATTGATAGTCGAGCTCATTAACCTCATCATCTGCTTCAACCCTATAAGTCAGCTTCATCCTCACATTAAAGTTCAGTTTCAAACACACGTGCATACACTCAGAGCTCAAGTAGTTCAATGGTTATCGTACTTGGCTGGTTAAGGTTCACAAAATGCTGAAGACTGCTAAGGATTATCACTGATGAGCGAGCAGCTACTTGTCTCCATCAAGCAAGGGGATGGGGTGTGTGTGTGTGAAAGTTCTCGGCCTTACCCATAGGTTTGTCACTATGAGCTCTGAGCTCTTGCCATGAGGGTATAAGATAGAGATCACATGTCCAGCGTATGATCAGACCGTGGGTGAATCATACACACACACACACACACACATGTACAGTACATGCTCACACAAAGTCAGGGAACAAAGTATCGGAACACAATGGCTTCTGGCAACAACCCTAAGAGTAAACATGTCAGCAGTAGTAAAAAATCATGAATGATTCCATGACAATAACTGGTACTTGGATACGTGTACCACTCACAGTCTGTTATGCAAGCACAAACTTTCCATTCATGAATTTGGTCTACCACTACCTTGTTTACTCTTTGGGGTTGTTGTCAAAAGATGTCAATGGTGTTCAAGTACTATGCTTTCTGACTGTACACATTTGTAGTACTGTAACTACTGCCACCAAAAAGGAATCACTGCTCAGACTTTTGTGGTGCCAACCTAGTACCTGGCCAGCCACCTTAGAACTGTTTGAAGATCTCAGTTATGCAAGAACAGGAACACCTCTTTTCAGTCTCTTTTAAGTTCACCACTTTTCTGTTTTGGATTTTTTTTTTGCACTATTGGAGTCAGTCTTGCATCACTCTTTAAGTAACCTTAAGCCATTTAAATATCAATATGATACGGCTGTCAGATTATTATGACGCTACATGAACCACAGGTGTTAAAGATTACAAAATTAGTCACAGAATTTTGTTCCAGCATTTTCTTTCTCTTATTTATGGCTGCTTGCTGGATGATGCATTCACTCACCTTACCTCTTACTGAAATAATTGCTGTATAACAGAGTGTGTATAAGTGTTGAGCATGTGCAGTGTATATAATATTACTGTATATGAAAAGTGCTTATGCTCACGATAACTAATTCTGATTAGTGATTTCTTTGAACTGCAAAGTACTGTGTGTTGATTATGTTAAAGAGGGAGACAGGAGGCTGGTGGGCTTGCTTGCTTGTGCAGACTAACACCAGCACATACACACAGACATGCACTATAATGCATGTATAAAACTTTGTAATGTGCACTCAAACACAGTTACATGTATGGTATTGGATTACAAGAGATGATGACATGAGGACAGTGACTTGTTGTATTGGTTGGTGTTGTATTTTTGGACAGGGAATATAACTGATGTGGTGAACATTTGTGACATTTCTTTCATGAGACAAGTAGCTCGTGAAATATTGTATGCTGCGTATTATTGATATTTTTGTATGTGTATACAGGACTTATCTAGTCATCAGCAGAAGTTCATCTCAATCCACCTAGCATGAGATGAGCCAAGTGATGTAAATTGCATTTAATGCTCGACAAAAATTTAAATGCCATAAAAATATACAAACCTTCAGTTTTCAGAGGAGACAAGACTGAAGTTTATCAGATATGTAGTGCAGGTATGAATATAGTGAAAAAATCTTCATTTCCATTTTTCTAATGGCAGAAGAAAGAACCTTTGTAGATCAATTCAAGTTGCCATGAACTGGTGACTGATCAAAACCTGCTCAACCATGTGATATCACTTGTGTGGCCAGCTGTACATTCCATTTCCCTCCTTACCCACAGCCAGCACCAGGGAGGGGGTGGTGGTGGGGGAGGGGCAGGGGGCAGCAGTAGTGGGGGTGGCCACCATGGGGGAGGCAGCAAGGTAGGGAGTGAGGAAGGATCAGAATGCAACTCCTCCATCACCAGTGAGAGTGTCCCAGGAGGAAGCACTACACTTGCACATCTTACCAGTCCCAGGAACCATCATCCTCAGGTACAGTGTAATAATATTACAGTATTGCTTCCTATATATAGCTGGGTTTGGGAGTTACAGTAAATGTCCACAGCAAGAGACAACTGTAATAGGTTGAGGCACACTACCCAAAGCCCAAAGGTTTGTCTTTTTATGAAATACTGCCTGTATAATAAACTATACTGTATACTGTATAAAGATACTGTATCTGAAGTTTTCTTTCTTCATTATTATGATCAACAAATAAATTAAAGTATATGAGTACATTACAGCTGGACTACCTGAGTGGATTGACACTGGACCAAGTGTTCCTGGAGCTGCGTGAGAGTCGAGAGGAAATTGCCAACCTCCGGGAGGAATTGGACACCATCAAGGTAGGCATTATAAAACTTGACTTCAGTTAATGCTTCTTCAGTCTGTTAATATCTGTCATCTTGTTTCTTCCTGGGAACTACCCATCAGATAATGGTCATTATAGAGGAGTGTACTGTAATTTTTTCCAATACAAAAATATATTATGGAGCAAACTCATTTCCATATACTTTAGAGACTTTAGTCCACTATCTAGACTCTAAAAGAAAATAACTTTTATCCAGAATTGCAATTACAGAGTAGCAATGTAACCATCTGATTTGTCTTTACAGCAAACCCTGGCCAGTGAGGTGAAGATGTTCCGTGATGGTCTGCAGGAGGAGAAGTTCCGGTGTGAGAGGCTCGAGGAACAAGTCAATGACCTCACTGAACTCCACCAGAATGAGATGGGTAACTTGGTGATGAATATGGCAGACATGGAAGAGAAGGTTCAGTACCAGAGTGAAGAACGTATCCGGGACCTCCATGAACTTGTTGAAAATTGTCATACGAGGGTGAGTGATGTTTAAGGATGTTTTGATGTGATAGATGTTAGTCCATAGAAACTGTACTGCTGGTGGCTTGACTGAATTTAATTTTCTCAGCTGGTTGATGTTTAATAGTGTAATCATCATGATCAAGACAAAAAGTAAGATATTCCAGACTGATTTCCTATAGTAATTTTCACTGACCACCACCCCTTGAAAAAATGGAAATGGGGTATTTGATGATACTACTTTTCACTGATGATCTTATGTACAGTAGCTCCCCAAACTATCGTTAAAGAGGGTTATAAGGATGGCGGAATTAACAGAATGAAACCTTGTCCCCGCCCATTTGTCGTCTCGGTACATGTCAGATACATCGTCCATTGTGTCAGAATGTATAGCACTTTATTTTAACTATAGTTTTGGGAGCTACTGTACAATAGAATCAGTTATAAATATATTAGTATTGCAAAACACTTCGTTTTTGTTACAGGAACACAGGTTTTGAGATTTTGTATTGCTGTCAGATCCTTTTGTTGTACACAATTTCTTAGTGTGAATATTGTTAATGAGTGCTAAGTTTTGTAGCTCACAGGAATGTAGGCCTATGACTATTTCTTCATTAGAAAAACAAATACAAGAATGATGTGATGGTAAGAAAGTGGAATATTTGCAGATATCTCGCATGGAGCATCAGCAGGCCCAGCAGCAGCAGCAGTACCTCACCCTGGAGGGTCTGGAAAATAGTAATGCCAGAGCTGTCTTTGTCAAGCTCATTAACGTCCTCCTCACCGTCCTCCAAGTTAGTTACGTTGTATTTGGAAAGCTCATAGAAAATAATCCCACTCATCACAACTTATTTCTCTATTATACAGTATCCTACCTTGTATTTATATTTACTAACATGACTTCATCAGTACTTCATGATTTACTGGTCATCAAACCATTTCAGTTAACAACAAACAACATGGTGACTACAGTTCATTTATTTTAATCTGAATTATGAGAGATGAGTAAAGGAAGTTTGTATTGAAAGACTTTCTTCACCAGTTAGTACTCTGGCCACACCAAGCTCCTTAGATCTGTAATACAGACTTTTGCTTAATTAAAAGGTGAACAATTGACTCGGGATTGTGATGGGTCAGGGGGGAGGAAGTTGGGTATGAGGAATTCCTTAAGGGAGCTATTGAAGGTTGCATTTATATTGTATGTTAATTTTTAATGCAGTAATGTCACTGGATGTATTGTTTCTAATTTGTTTAACCTTTCTGCAGGTGCTGCTGCTGGTGGTAGCAACAGTTGCCAACATATTGACTCCACTGCTACAGACTCGCACACGCTTGGTGGGAACGATCTCCTTCATTCTCTTTACTCTCTTTATTTACATCCAACTGCCAGAACTGAGAGAACTATGGCAGAACATGGTGGGACGATACAAACAATTCTTTTCACTCAAGTAGCCTTGAAAATGAATCGACTGGATTTCACATGTGCTGCAAATATTTCTACTCATTCACTTTCCTTTGGGAGTGATGTTACCATGTAATGTGTTGTGCACTGGTGGAGGTTGAGGAGCACGACAAGTTCTTTGTTGCACACGTCAAGTTTATGGGCAGTTCCTCTCACGCAAGTAGCACTGCCTTAACTACCATTGTTGAAGGTAACACAGAGCAAGATTAAGTTGATATTCCATGAAATAGTCAATGATATTATCCTGTACCTCCTTTTACTGTCTGCTGGAAGGGATGTGGCTTATGTTGAGTGTGGAGATATTGTTTTTCCACATACCCAAGTTGACACAAGTCCTCTGTCCAGTGGCTGCTACAAGTTAGAGGATCATATTGATCCTCACTCAGCACATTCTTGTTCAGAAGTGTGTAATGTCTCTAAGAACCTGGCACAAGTTAGCTACTCAAGTGTTAGCAAGTTAGGTGGGAATCTTCTAGTAATATTGCAGTTACTGGAAGTATTCTGACCAAAGAATGGACAAACATTGTGGATGTGAAATAATGAGTGATGAACAGACTCCTATCACTTACAAGTGACAGCAAGAATGAATTATTTTGTGAAACTATTTATCAGAACACTTCAGTGATGCATTTTGATGATAGTTACCCAAGTAAGACAAACATATGTTTTAATGACGCATAGTTATTACGTCATCAGTTTCCTGCAACTCGGGAATAAATACAGTAGTTTTCTGGCTCTTGTGGGGCTTGAGTGATAGTTTTTACCAAAGTTTGGCAATATAAAGTAGCTTCTCTGTTTCCCTTTGAATTTTTTTAAATTGCTGAGCTGTAATACCCCTGGACAAGGGTATGTGCAGACATAAAACTGTGAGGGCAAGTAGTGATAAACTGCAAGGCACGTGTCATAAAGCAGATCTGAGGTCAGCCAAGGGAAGACACAGTAGCGTATGGTTAGATGAAACAAACGGCCAATTTTTTAAACATTCAGAGTACATTACTCGTATCAGTACTATCTGTTCAGCCAAACATAACCCCACAATCAAGAACACAAGTGGTTGAGATTACATTTCAGTTTTACTCCTTCGAATGTTTGAGAAAATGGCTGAGGGTGTACTCTTATTAACAGCCCTGGAATCACATAGTCCTGCCAGTAGTTTATAAAGGAATCTGATCCATTTATTCTCTAAAGCTGACAACAGATCTGCCTCATCAGAAATGGGCCATTGATTTGACAATTTGCTATCTTCTCTGCTCTCTACTCATGAATGACTCTTCTGCCATGACCTCGGCAGTCTGTCACACCCATACACTCAAGCCATTATTTTAAACATAAGGAGGGCCCTGTTAGACCACCCAGTGATGTAACTGGGGATTCATATTTCAAACACTGGAAAGATATTGTGTGGATTATATATTTACGGTAATCTGACCTGAGACTACTCCTCTTTTAGAAGGTACTGATTGTGGTTATGTCATCATATGATTGTTGCTGTACTAATTTCAGATATTACAGTATCTTCAAAAATGTTTGGATAATGTAATTGTTTTTTATACAGTGTATACCTTAATGGGGTTAGTATATGCAAACTGTTATTATAATTCTGGCCATACGTTAAGACTGAAAATAACAAGTCAAGTAACAAACAGTATAATTTGAATGGTGCCATAACTCTTCAGTACCTCCTTCAGGACATAACTTATTGAGTGTTTGTGAAATAAGGGCTAATGACATTGTTGGCATATTGGAGGCTACTGACTTTTAGATGTTCTACAAAGCAGCAATAATACCATGTCTGTACCATAACATAGTTTGGAGGAATTATTACACAAACCAATAATATGCTGACAATTTTAGCCCCTTCATGAGAGTGAATAGGGAATTAATTGTAGCCTAGGGTATTGTTAAACAGTTAATACTGCAAGTATTTAATCTACACCATAATCTCAAACAGCTATAAGAAAGTTATAATCAGAGAATATATATGAAGAAGCTACATACCCAGTGCTATATAATGTTGTGGAAAAATGATGATTACTATTATTATTATTATTATTACACAGGAAAAGTGAAGGAAAACCAGATCTCATTGATTTGTTTCTACTTAAGGGACCTAAGATTTTGTCAGCACATCCCCTCATCAGCAATGGTAGAGTTTTGTGGCATAATTTGGAGAACTATGTAGTCTCCAGTATGCCAACACAAAACAAAACATGGCCTTATTAAGGACATTTCCACTCTACTGAAGATAACTTAGAATAATGTACAGAAGGACACTTAGGGGTCTACAGATCCACTTCACTATTCCTTTATGTTCCCCCACAGCACCATTGTGGTTATACAAATGTGGTGGAAGGATATATCATTTGGGAAGGCTGCTTGTTGTGCCTTCCTTATGTTTAAAAAGAGAATTGACAGCCAGGCTCGCTCACTCTGTAGTACTTCCACACAAATTTTATCACTGAATGGTCCCCAGTGTGTTGGTTTTGTCCTGGTGAAAATTCGCCTGTTCCCTTTTCAGCTGATATAGTTAAGTATGTGTTTCCAACAAATTCAAGTCTTTATAAAGTACAGATAATTATATAGCTGTATAAATGTTTGGTGTAATTTCTTTTCTTTGCATTATTATTAAGTGAAACTAAGAAGAAATTTGATGAGGGAGCTGGTGCATTTTTGCCAGATAAAAAAGGTGCACTGAATATATTTTTAACCACATTCATTTTCAATATTGAATTGGTAACACACAGGAATTTAAGAATGGAGTTATAAATTCATCATATATATATGGCTCAAGGAATTAAGGATACATTTTTTTCCCTGTGTGTCCAAATAGTTCAGTATTTAGAAATAACATGTGGTTACAAATAGTATATTACTTCCACACATTTGTTTTCAATTTGCTGACCTCAGGTGGTTCAGGGGTAACTATATGGGGCTTTATTTTGTGGACGACGATATATTTATGGCTGTTGACATTTGCAAGGGTACAGAATTTTGTGAAGTTTTATTTGTAGGTGGTACATATATAGCAAATTGGCCAACCTATTTGTGGGTTCTAATTCTAACTTTTACTACTGGCATTGACTCATTTCATTTATGATATACATGTACTGATGTTGAATATGGATTTTGGGTAGTGTTTTTATCATTGCATTAGGATTTTTTATAGTTCATGACAGTAACTAAAAGATTTAGTGACTGACCTGCCCAGAAATCTTTTTAATACTAAATCTTATAGCAATAACATAAAAATTTGCCAATAGGTTAAGAACTAAACTATAGTTATTCCAGATTTGGAGACTTTGCAGTAAGGGCTTAAGAAACTGCTTGCAGGGTCAACCAACAAGCAAAACTAAGAATGAGGGTACAGTAATTACAATTGCATTCCTTCGTTTCCAGCCCACCCATGACAGATGATGTGGAGATACCTCAACAAATATTTTATTGTACAATGGTTTACCACGTTACCTCACCCCAGAAAGCACGTTTTAAAAGTTGCAATTTGTGAGTGCGTAAACCACACGAAAAATTCTGTATGAAAATGGATGTCTTGTATTATTTCTCTTTTACATGTCTTAAGTTAACTCAAGCTGTCCTTGCTATATGACAGTGTACTTGCTACTACTGTATACTGTTTGTATACAATACCAAAGACCTTGTGGTAATTTCTTGTTGTTTTGTGCCATGTCAGCACCACAGGAAGTCTTGGTACAAAACAGATAACTTTCATTAAATTATACTTCATCTGTCGTTGGTGGGTTAGAACCGACCGAGTGCAAATGTTCAGGGTTATTTTTGAGACTGAATCGAGTTCAGAACAGTAATTTAGAGTGAGCACATTAAAGAAAACAAAAGCTTCTAAGTGTTGGCTTGTCATGTACTTACCTTTTCATACACTCGGCTTACTTGAACCCCCTACAGTAGTACGGGATAAGACACTTTGAATACTTAACATGATAGCAAACTGTATATTCTGGCACGGTATCTATATAATTATCTTTTTGGGTTTCGAATATTTTTTTTTTTTTTCGAGTCTCCAGTAAGTAGGCTGTGTGTAAGAAGAGTCACAGGTTGGATGAGGACAATTACCACCACAAAGGGTACAAGGATATTATATGGAGCCATTGTCTTGGGTCATTTTTGTTGTCCAGCCCATGACTTTGTTTGCACATGGCCTCATAATGCAGTACAGGTATATGAAGACAAGGAGAAGAGGTTGGAAAATAAGCAGTGGTATTTGCGGTGGTGGTGGTGTTAAATCAAAGAGAGTTACTCCACCTTCCTTTTGTTGTGAAATCATTAGCTATCAGAGAAGGGGTTAGTATACATTTGGTACATTGGAGCGCCTTGATTCCTCCAAAGTATACCAGGAAACAGGACCAGATCGACAAAAATAATGGTGCCCTGTTGCTTGGAATTGTTTAGAGGAATCAGTTGCTCCAAATTTACAACCAACACTCTACTACCTCCCTAAGTGTTAGAATTGCATACTAATATTATATAATACTTCACACATTTGGCATAAAGTTGTGAACCAGAACCAGATGAGGAAATCTGTTGTACGGTAACTGCATTTAAGGGGTATAGTATCCTTTTGGTTCATTGGAGAGCCTTGATTCCTCCAAAGTATGCCAGTGAACAGGACTAGATTAATAAAAATAATGGTGTTCTGTTGCTTGGAATAGTTTGAAGCAATAGGTTACTCCAGATTTACTAACACTGCACTATCCCCTTAAGATTGATACTACAGCCGTTTGTTTGTTGAGTGTTACACCTATCTCTTGTTGTAACAGTATGGGCCGTATGCAAGAACATCCGTGGTGTATACGATGGCATAGCACCAGTACGATGGTTCTGTTGTTTGTCTATGGAGTCATCGTACCTGTACCACGCCATCGTTAACACTACAAATGTTCATGCATACAGACCCCATGGCTGAAATGTAGAGGGAAAGGAAGGTACAGTCGGCCTCAGGAATTCGTATACAACAGTGTGACATCAAGGATTCCTAACAACTTGAAGATCTTGTACATTAATTTCCTAAAATCACCAAACTGTTTTAGTAATGTTATCTGGCTAACACTTGAATCAGTCGGCAGAACAATGCCTACGGTATATGCAGAATAAAGACTGATTCCTCCAAACAATTCCAAGCAACAGGATACAGTACCATTATTTTTGTCGATCTGGTCCTGGCATAATTTGGAGGAATCAAGGCACTCTAATGCTCTGAGTATGAACTCCTGAGGCCGACTGTACAGTGTCTTGCTTTGGTTTAACAATACCACCAACATCAGTAACAAGCATAAGTTGTGTTCATTTTCATAATTATTATGAATATTGGACTACACTGTGGGTTGGTTTTACTAGCTTGTGAAGTGTCTAAAGCCATATTTGAATGAGGGATATATAACTGATGGGGTTCCTAAAGGTTAGTTACTCCAGTTGCATTTAACATACAGCTAAAAACTATCTTCATGAAATGGGACCTAGTGAAACCAATACATTAACTCTGGTTGATTAGGTTAGTAAAGTTTGGCATGGTGAAGTTAGTTTTTATATGTACAATACACCAGTTAGTGATGATCCTGGATGGTGCTGGGGTGGCTGACTTTAAGGTAATCCTAATGTAATAATGTATGTGACATGCAACCTTTCATTAAATCCCAAATATATATTATATGCACCTTTAGTGTGGTATACCTTCAGTGTCAGACTTCAGGCCGTACCTCTGAGGAAGGAAAATGAACTAATTGCTGAAGTGTAACCCAACTGAGAGGTCTGCATCATCACACATGGCAGTTGTTACTTTGGCTGGCTCTAACAACAATATTTTTAGCTCGGTGGAATTTATTACCATCCTTGGATGCAATTTACAATGCAATGTGTATTTTTTTTTCTGAGTCAAGGGCATTCCTGGTGATTGGGTTGCATGAACTTCCCAGGTTACAAGTTTTGTGTTGCTTCTCTCCTGAGTTAACACTTCAGATGGAAATATTTTGCTCCTCTTCAGTTTTGCCAGAGCATCATGTCATGAGGCAGTTTAGTATGCAAGAAAAGTCATGGGCTAGTTAGTGATTTAACTAGTTTGCTGGCTCCATTAAAATTCTACAGAGTCGTCTTGCTACTAACTAAAAATAACTTGCTCACGAGGTTTTCTTGCATGCAGTCCAGGGTGTTGTATAAAAAGAGAAGAGGTACCTTGTGAACGTAGCAATGTGTGTGTGATTACAATAACTTATATATTCTGACTCCATATATTGTCTGCACAACAAGAAATCTGATTGTTATCTCCCAGCCCATGACAGATCTGGCCAATGCTGGAAGAAATTATTGAGCTGAGGAAAACAATCCACATTAAAATGATCACAAGAGTAGTATGTGTGAAGGGTGGTATTACATTTTTTCTCACAATTAGTATAAGTGGAAGGAAGATACAGTGAAACATACAAGTAGGATGATCAGTACAGTACCTCCCTTTGTTTTAATGACACCACTGGTAATCCTTCCTCAGCCTGTAATTGATGGTCGTTGATAACTTCCATCAAATACATTTTTTCCAGAACTTCAAACACTTTTTAACTGTTATGTTTCCAAGATCTGATTTGTGTTATTTTAAAGTTATTCTTGTCACAGTTTTGAATCCAGAGTGGCAATGCAGGCATATTATATTAGTTCTAAGATTTTTTTCCTAGGAAGTTTCTAGTAAAGAAGACACTTAAAATTGTGTTTCTCTGCCCAAATTGATGATGATAAAGAAATAAAGACTGTGTTAGGCCAGAAAGTTCTTAATACTCACAAGGGAGACGGAGAGGAAGAGTCGAGAGGAAAGGGATTATTCTCTGGTCCGAAAGGGTGCCAACACCCAAAACGTATTGGCCACATCCTGGAAAGCAAAAACCCACTATAGTCAGGGAAACCAAGATGTAGAGTGTGTGAATGAATCCTTACATGTCATTACAAAGATAGAAATGCCTGGTGATGTTGATTGATTTTATTCACTGAGTTCCAATCATCACCACACACAGCTAGAACAATGATTGGTGTATAGGATCTGGTCACATCCTATACTGTGTAATCACATCCTAGTACTGTATAATGAAGGTATTACTACTAACAAACATTTTCCAGACCCCAGACAGAATACTTACAGACACCACACAATACACATAACTTTACATACAACACAATAAATAACTTTAAAGAAAAATATGATAATTGTGTTTGAAAATACGGGACATTACCAGCTTGACTCAATCTTGTAATAATACAAATAGGTAAGTACAAATAGCTAAGGTAAGAACACAAGTATACTTCTCCACACACACACACACCCTGACACACACACACACACACCCTGACACACACACACACACACACACACACACACACCCTGACACACACACGTACACTTCTCCACACACACACACACACACTTCTCCACACACACACCCTGACACACACACACACACACCCACCAAGTATAAACATCCTGCATTGAACCACCACGAGCTGGACCCATGGCTGTCAGCGTGAGTGTCACATGAATGGGTCGGGGTAAGTTTTTTTTCTGGACGCGTTCTAGGGTGGGGTACCTTGCTTGCTGCTTGCTGGCTTGGTGGGGAGTTTTACGCATGTGTGTGTGTGTGTGTGTGTATGGAGGTTTATTTGTTTGTTTGTTTGTGTGATTGAGTGTTTGTGTGTGTGTGTACGGACTTGTGCATTGTGTGTGTGTGTATGGAGGTTTGTTTGTTTGTGTGTGTGTGTGTGTGTACGGACTTGTGAATTGAGTTTGTGTGTGTTTGTAGGTGTGATTGTATGTGTGAATGCGTTTGTGTTTGTATGTGTGACTGTGTACGTATATGTGAATGTGTGTGCGTATGTGTGAACGTGTGTGTATACGTGTTTTCGTGTGTATAACGAGCTACATCATCATCCACATACGGCCTTAGTTTAGACATTAAAAAAAAAAAAAAATATTCGCCTTGGAAATCCGCTAATGTCGTAACTAACTTGATGATAAAACAAAAAAAAACACACACACACAAGAACAGGACATGATTACCTTACTCCAAACTTGTAAACAAAAACATACACACATAGGATTGATTACCTTACTTCAATCTTGTAAACAAATATATATAAATACAGGACATAATTACCTCTTTGAATCTTGTAAAAACACACATTTTAACACAGGGTTACCCTACTTCAAAACTTGTAAACAAACATATATATATACACAGAATAACCTTACTCCAATTTTGTGAACAAATACATAAAAATACAGGACTTAATTACCTTTTTCAATCTTGTAAATAATCACATATAAACACGGAGTTACCTTACTTCAAATCATGTAAACAAACACCTATAAAAACACACATACACACACACACTTTACAGACACACACTACAGAGTTCTCAAAAACACCACAGTTAAATATTCTTACCTAGGGCCCTAAATTATCCTCACTCCTACCCACACTGAAATCGCACCTAGCCCTGTAAGATGCTATTGTTCATATCGTAAAATTATAATGGTTAGTGACTGTACAATAATCATTCAGTGAGTCTATATCAAGAAATTACTGGGTTTGGACTAAGTTATTTTTTTTTTATTTTATTATTTTTTTTTTTTGCTTGTATGTGACCAGTTTGTTGACCACGTGTGATGCTTTTGACGTCACGTGGTGGTGGTGTGTGTGTGTGTGTGTGTGTGTGGTGAGGTTTTGGGATGAGACTGTGTGGATCTGCAGACACTTTTTTAATTCGTCCCTCTCTTTATGCACGTGCTTCCTTCTTCCACGTTCCTAGTTAATATTTCCCCTTCCACTAGCGGATGCACGAGGTGTGTGTGTGTGTGTGTGTGTGTGTGTGTACGAGAGGGTTAAAAATACACACACAACCACCACTATACAAAAAAAAAAAAAAAAAAAAAAAAACACACACACACACACACAGCAACCACTACTACTACTATACGGAAGGGATAAAATATATATATACACACACACACACACACACACACACACACACACACACACACACACACACACACACACACAATGCAGAGACAGCAATTACTAAGACAAGTGACTGGCATGGTGAAGGAGTTCCATCGCTAATCCTACACATAATTCATTCCACATTAGATATTGAACAAGGTCGAACTGGCTGGCTACCCTTTATATTTATACAGTACCTCCTGGCCAAGCGGGTTGTATCTGTAATAATAATAATGAAATCGCTAAAGAAATCGCCCGACCCCTAATTAGTTCCTTCGACTGTACAGGTCTGCATACATCACAATCCGAGTACAGTCACGAGCACTAATAAGTATACAGCTCTGGTTGCAGTTTTGAACATTCCACCAATTCACCAACGAACGAAGTAATTCCAATGGAGATCTTATTATGCATTCACTTACTGTCTCTAGCTAGGTATTCGAAGCACCTCTGAATACTTATTAGTGCTCGTGACTGTACATAATATTGACGTCCATGTGTACCTGTGTTATATCATCACCGAGTTCACTGACTTGAGATTATTATTGGCTGGCAAGGTAGTCATTATCTCTCTTAGTATCCCCAGTGATTACCAAAGTCAATATTAGTCATTATCACAGTTATTATGACCATCTTTACAGTCATTATCACCTCACGTCACATCTATTTTTACCAGTCTTTATCACAGAGAGTATTATTACTAAAGTCAGGAGGGTTGTATGTATTACTAAAATATTTCTTCGAGGGAAAGGCTTTACGTCCCTCACTTCAATATTGCAAAGGAATACGAATCAAGAAGAGCCTATTCCTTTAAGGGGGTGCGGGAGTAGGGGGACAGGCTTGGGGGGTACGGGAATAGGGGGACAGGCTTGGGGTGGGTAGAAAGCCTGTCCCCTATTCCCGCACCCCCCTAACCACTCCCCCCAAGCCTGTCCCCCTACTCCCGCACCCCCCAAGCCTGTCCCCTACTCCCGCACCCCCCTAAACCCCCCCAAGCCTGTCCCCCTATTCCCGCACCCCCTTAAGAAGTAGTAAATTAACACCACCACCACTACATCACTACCACACCCATTAATAAATAACTCCACAACACCATCACCACCACCACCATCAGTCACACCACCACGACTACACCACTATTACAGCCATGATTAATTGAATACTTCTACCACACCACCACCACCACCACCACCACCACCATCACAGCCATCATATATACCTCCACCACCCCAGCAACTTCACCACCACTTCTACCACTCCTCCACCACCACCACAACGACACCAACATCAACACCACAGCCATCATAAAATACCTCCATTACAACAACTCCATCACCATCACCACCACCACGACTACACCACAACCACAACCATCATAAAATACCTCCACCACAACAACTCCATCACCACCACTACCACAACCACCACCACCACCTCAACAACAACAACAACAACCACCACCACAACAACAACAACCACCCCACCACCACCACAACAACAACCACCCCACCAACACGACTACACCACAACCACAACAACAACAACAACAACAACCACCACCACCACCTCAAAAACAACAACACCCCACCAACACCACCACCACCACCACAACCACAACAACAACAACAACCACAACCACCACTACCACCACCAATACAACCACCACCAACACCACCACCACCACAACAACAACAACAACAACCACAACCACCACCACCACCACCCCACCACTACTACCTCAACAACAACCACAACAACTCCACAACAACCACAACCACCACCACAACCACCACCACCATCCACACTTTTTCCAGCCAACAGTTCAAAGTGGCTTGTGTCCCGCAGACTTCCATCAGAGCTCTCTTCATACCTTCACTCACGCATTCCCTTCCTCTCTCTTTTATCCCTTTTTCTCTCTTGGGCCCTCCCTTGCTTCATGGGGGGGTCTGCCTGCCTGCCTGCCTGCCTGCCTGCCTGCCTGCCTGCCTGCCTGCCTGCCTGCCAAGTGTGTGTGTGTGTGTGTGTGTGTGTGTGTGTGTGTGTGTGTGTGTGTGTGTGTGTGTGTGTGTGTGTGTGTGTGTGTGTGTGTGTGTGTGTGTGTGCCCTGTTTGGATATCTGTAAGCTACTGTATATATTTCTTTTCATATCCCACGGTTATGTTTGTATTTACTTCCTTTACCGTGTGATCAGAATTATTATGATACAGTATTTGGAAACGTATGTAAGAAGATTTAATTAAGGGCCAGACAATGACGACGACGACGACGATGATCACCAATAGATTACAATGGCCCCATGCAGGTATAGGTAGCAGCCATCGATCGTCATGTTGTGTGTGTGTGTTTTTTTTTTTTTTTTTTTTTTATACCTCAACTTCGGTGCGTCGCGATCCGGTATCAAGTGTAACCAAATGTACTCTGACATATCTTGCCTCTCCCAGCGAAACCCAATTGTATGCAGTGTAACCTAAAGGAACCCATCGCTGTCCAAATCTAATGTGCTTATCCTCCCTTATGTGACTAAATTCAACCCGATCTGACAGCCCCCAGACTCGACCCACTCACACGGTCTTGAATCTCTCTCCCTCTCTCTCTCTCTCTCTGTGTGTGTGTGTGTGTGAAAAATTAACTGTCTGTGTGTGTGAAAAATTAACTCTGTGTGTGTGTGTGTGTGTGTGTGTGTGTGTGTGTGTGTGTGTGTGTGTGTGTGTGTGTGTGTGTGTGTGTAGCAGAAAAAAGAGTAAATACCGTGAGAATGTTTAGGGGATTATTATTATTGTTATTATATTGTGTGAGAAATGGAAGGCTCGTGAGTCCTCCAAATAATAATAATAATAATAATAATAATAATAATAATAATAATAATAATAATAATAATAATAATAATAATAATAATAATAATAATGGTGTCTTCAAATTGCATACAGGTGGTGAGTGTGGGGTGCATGGTGGCTTTTCCCTTGATGTGCCTGCATGGTGCCTGGGGCCTCTCGTATGTGGTGGTGAGGTCTTTCCTTCCTTTACCTCACACACACACACACACACACACACACAGACACACACACACACACATCTCTCGAGGGCTTGAGAGGCTGTTTTAATTCACCAGTTAAAGCAGGAACATCTGGGCATAATTATCGTTTTGAAGTGGGCCACCAATGCATAAAAATTTTAGACCATTTTGATAATTTATTTCGATGGTTTTGAAGTGGGTCACCAATGCATAATAATTTTAGACCATTTTGACGATCCTAATGTTACTTTAATGTGGGCTCTGTTTCGTGGCATAGTTTGGAGGAATCAGAGGCCTTCTAATTCACCAACAAAAGGAGTAATAAAAATATGTTGTGTTGACTGAGGGAACTGATGCTGCTGTGGTGAGGTGAGTCCTTATAGTTCTGTCCTGTCCCTTGTGTGTGTGTGTGTGTGTGTGTGTGTGTGTGTGTGTGTGTGTGTGTGTGTGTGTGTGTGTGTGTGACCTGAAGGGAAATAAATGCTGCCTTTGTGGGTGTGTGTGTGTGTGTGTGTGTGTGTGTGTGTGTGTTAACATGCTTTTCATTATCTAGGAAATTAAATCTACCTTAATAACAAAAAACAATAATCCTGGCAAGAATAATTAGTAGTAGTTACTCTCCTAATCATTGAAATACGTAACTGGTGGAGAAAATTATACACCAAGACAAGATAAGTACAGAGTAAGTAAGGATGAGGATACAAAATAAAATGGCACTGGTATCTGGTACTGTATATATGTGAGGTATCGTCTTATCTTACAAACACACACACACACACACACACACACACACACACACACACACACACACACACACACACACACAGACATACACACACACACACACACACACACACACACACACACACACACACACACACACACACACACACACAGATACACACACACACACACGGCCCTAAGCAAGTACAGTCAAGAACCATAATACGTATTCAGCAGATCTTGTTCTAGTTTCGAATCATGTGACATACCGGTGAACCAATTTTTACAATGCCTATCCTCCTGTCTGCATGTCTCATACTTACTTCCTGGAGGTGGTATTTAGTCCATCATACAGGCTATTTGAAGCAGATATGGATACTTACTTACAATAGTTCGTGACTGTAGCTATTCCTCCCTCCCTCCCTTGACAGACAGACAGAAACACAGACAGACAGACAGACACTCATCCACCTATCTCCACCACCACCACCACCACCACTACAGACAGCAACACAGACAGACAGACACACTCACCCACCCCTACCACCACTACCTCTATTAATCACACAACGCCCCAGGGATCTTAGTGGGATGTATCAGTGCCCAAGGGAAGAGGTTGTGCCAAATGCGTGTGCTAATAATTATTAACCAAGACTACTTACTAAGACTACTACTACTACTGTGTGCTGATTACTTGGGTAGGGAGGGAAGGAGGGAGGGAGGGAGTCAATGCATGGTGTGTGTGTGTGTGTGTGTGTGTGTGTGTGTGTGTGTGTGTGTGTGTGTGTGTGTGTGTGTGTGTGTGTGTGTGTGTGTGTGTGTGTGTGTGTGTGTGTGTGTGTGTGTGTGCAGACAGTGATAGATTAGGGTGGGTGGGTGGAGGTGGATAGGTGAATAGATAGGTAGGTAGATTGAAATATAGATATAACAGAAAGATAGTGTGATGAGAAATTACTTTGTTTGATAGGTAGTTAAACAAATTTTCGACAGGTATTAAGACAGAATGATAGACACACACACACGGAGAGAGAGAGAGAGAGAGAGAGAGAGAGAGAGAGAGAGAGAGAGAGAGAGAGAGAGAGAGAGAGAGAGAGAGAGAGCGGAGGAACCCAGAACTAGTGTACTTCACTTTTGAGTCAAACTTTGTGTGGCCCAAGGCAAGAGTGGGAGAGGGAGAGGACGAGGGGAGAGAGGGAGAGGACGAGGGGAGAGAGGGAGATGGGGAGGTGGAGGGGTGAAGTGAAGAGAGTGAGGGAGGGGGGTGGGGGGAAGTCGAGGGAAGGTGGATGGGGAGGTGAAGGAAGAGGGACGACCTGGCATCAAGGAAGGAAGGAAGGATGGTAGGAAGGAAGGAAGGAAGGGAGACGTAAAGAGAGAGCTTTAAAAGGGTAGGGTAGGGGAAGAAAGAGTAGGAGAGGAATAAGAAAGAAGAGGGGGAGGACCAGAATCAAGGAAGGAAGGGAGAGGTAAAGAGCGAGCTATAAAAAGGGTAGGGGAAGGAAGAGTAGAAGAGGAATACGAAGGAAGGGCAAAGGGAGAGGTAAAGAGAGAGGTTTAAAAGGGTACGGTAGGGGAAGGAAGAGTAGGAATACGAAAGGAAGGGAGGGAGGACCAGAATCAATTAAGGAAGGTAGGAAGGAAGGAAGGAAGGAAGGAAGGGGAGAGGTAAAGAGAGAGCTATTAAAGGGTAGGGGAAGGAAGAGTAGAAGAGGAATACCAAGGAAGGGGGGAGGACCAGAATCAATCAAGGAAGGTATAAAAGTCTCATCATCAGCACATCACTAGAGACACGTGTAAGGAAGGAGAGACCAAAGGAAAATATCAGCCAGAGCAATGAAGATACGTACCCACACCCAGACATACATACTGTAACTCGTTAAAGAAGATTAGGGAAAGTTGAAAGGATTATTACGCAAGGCCGGAAAATCTGTGCATATAATATTTTTTTTTTATTTTTTTACTTTTTTTTTTTAGCCAAACTAGGGTAACTTTTTTAATGGGGAGAATTTCTTGTTGGTTAACTAATTGGGGAGTACTTTGATTTCTCCAAACTATGCCAGGAAACAGACGATTTCAATGTTACTGGTAAAGCATCATCTGTTTTGGGGTACACACACACACACACGCTCACACTCATTCATACACACACACACATTATCTCTCTCTCTCTCTCTCTCTCTCTCTCTCTCTCTCTCTCTCTCTCTCTCTCTCTCTCTCTCTCTCTCTCTCTCTCTCTCTCTCTCTCTCTCTCTCTCTCTCTCTCTCTCTCTCTCTCTCTCACACACACACACAGCCTCTGGTTCTCTGCATCTGTACCTTCCTTTCCTTTCCTTACCTTGCCAGACTTGAAGCCAATTAAATCCTCACCAAGTTGAAGGGAATCTGGTCTGGTCTGGTCTGGGGGTTTACTTCACGTCACACACACACACACACACACACACACACACACACACACACACACACACACACACACACACACACACATTCATTGGCCTGGCGCGGTCTTTTTTCTTCCTCTTCAGTTCGTGTTGTGTACAGAGTGACCAGAGTTCGATTCCCAGCACTTCACCCAAGTCTTTATATCATCAGAATCCAACTCGTATATAATTATCAAGGTTGGACAATTTTCACTCTAATTCTATGAGGTCGTATATAGTAAAGGAGAGTGTGTGTGTGTATGAGAGAGTGTATGTGTGTGTGTGTGTGTGTGTGTGTGTGTGTGTGTGGTGTGTGTGTGTGTGTGTGTGTGTGTGTGTGTGTGTGTGTGTGTGTGTGTGTGATGAAGCTGTTTATGTAAGTGTGTTGTGGTTGACAGACAGAATGAATGGCGGGACATACAATCATCGTAAAAAGCAACAATAAAAAACAACGATAACAACGAACCTCCGGGCACCAAGAACACAGACGTCCCACACTGAACCAAAAAAAAAGAGAGAGAGAGAGAGAGAGAGAGAGAGAGAGAGAGAGAGAGAGAGAGAGAGAGAGAGAGAGAGAGAGAGAGAGAGAGAGAGAGAGAGAGATCCTATGTGTGTGAGTGTGAAAGAGAGAGAGAGATCCTATGTGTGTGAGTGTGAAAGAGAAAGAGAGCCTGTGTGTATGTCTGTCTGTCTGTGTGTGTGTGTGTGTGTGTGTGTGTGTGTGTGTGTGTTTAAGGTGGTTGATATCTACACGGCCTATCGTCACTTCAAGGTTCTCACTCTATCATTACTTTCAACTCTGTCACTGTTGGGATGTCAAGTCAGGAGAGGATAAAGGTCAACAACTCAATTATCAGTTTTTATACAAGGTAAGGTCATTCGGTGTTCCTCAGGTCAGTTCGGGTTAGGGTCTGGTTAAGGAGAGGATTTTTTTTTTTTTTTTTTTTTTTTTTTTTTGTGGGTGAATTTGAAGTTTACTGAATCCTCCTAAATACACCAGAAAACATATCATCACTTTAATGTTAGTAAGAGGAGGATCTGTCTGTCTGTCTGTGTGTCTGTTTGGAGGAATCACATGCATCCAGACTTTTCAATTCACCAACATGAGAATCTCCCCTTAATTAAATTCGTCTGATGGAGCCACAGTGAACCTAAGAGAGTATACATACATGCATGATCTAACACCTACCTGCCCACACACACACACAGCAATAAATGAACACACTCATCCATAAATGAACACACACACACACACACAGAGCCATAAATGAACACACACACCTGCCTGAGATTGGGCACACACGCACACACACACACACACACACACACACACACACACACACACACACACACACACACACATCTTCCCCTCTGTAAATTTTCAGTCTCTGACTGCCATGTAAATAAACCGTTAATTATTATTATTATTATTATTACACACACACACACAACAATAAAGAAACACACACACACACAGCCATAAATAAACACACACACCTGCCTGAGATTGGGACTACAGTACACCTGAATGGCTCTCTCACCTGCTCATTAAGCTCACCTGGACATGGAGATAAGAATAGTGTAGGTGGCAGTAAAGAGTGAGGTGGTAAAACAGTCCTGTAAAATATAGTAGGGGTGTGTGTTTTTTTTTTTTTTCGTCCTCTTTCCCTAATGTTTTAAGTCAACAGTTGGGTGTTTAGGTATGTGTTTCAAGTTTTTTGCTGTGTTGTCGTTCGTGTGTTATTGTTTTATTGTAGTTAGTGTGTGTGTGTGTGTGTGTGTGTGTGTGTGTGTGTGTGTGTGTGTGTGTGTGTGTGTGTGTGTGTGTGTGTGTGTGTGTGTGTGTGTGTGTGTGTGTGTGTGTGTGTGTGTGTGTGTGTGTGTGTGTGTGTGTGTGTGTGTGTGTGTGTGTGTGTGTGTGTGTGTAAGGGATGGATGGGTTATATCAGTGTAGGAAGGGTGTGTGTGTGTGTATGTGTGTGTGTGTGTGTGTGTGTGTGTGTGTGTGTGTGAGAGAGAGACATACAGACAGACAGCGAGAGAAAACTAGAGAGAGAAAGAGAAACTAACTTAACCATGCACCAGGGAAAACAAGAATCATATATGACATAAGGTCAACATGAAATTTGTTGGTGTAGACTAAAGCACAATGAAGGCAACAAAAAGGAAGCAAAGGTGAAATATTTATGTCGTAATTAATGTACAGTTGGACACAGGAATTGGTGGTACAGCCCAGGTGAAAGATACTCGTCCCATTTGAGTAACCAGTCTATTATCAGGTACTTGCTTTTTATTACCATCCTCAATACTGACTTCTGCCCCTGGTGTCTCCTATTTGGCACTAAGGAACTTGATATTGGGAGAAATTTTCTATCTTTCACTTGGGCAGTACCACGAATTCCTGTGTCCAACTGTACATATACGTAATGGTTCTGTTACATAAGTGGGTGAAATTGGATGGTTTGTGTATCAAGGGTAAATGAGGGGGACTTTTTATTTTTTTTTCAACTAGGCTAGGGAGGACTAATGAGACTATCAAGACTACACCATGGACTTAAAAGAGACCCTGTATTGTATTAAGAAGACTGGAGGTAGACGAGTCCTTTAAAAATTGCCCCGAAACACACACACACCTATATGGAAGGGGCTTGTTTCGTGGCATAGTCGGAAGGTATCAGCAGAAGCCTCCAATTTTCATACACGATCACAGGGTCCCTTTTAAGGTTTCCAGACACAGCCTACGCAGATGTTTATAATGTTTAATCTCAGTATTTTCACCTATTTTTTTTATTAGTTTATATAATCATGAATATCAGGTGTGTGTGTGTGTGTGTGTGTGTGTGTGTGTGTGTGTGTGTGTGTGTGTGTGTGTGTGTGTGTGTGTGTGTGTGTGTGTGTGTGTGTGTGTGTGTGTGTTGTGTGTGTGTGTGTGTGTACCTGGTGTGTGTGTGTGTGTTGTGTGTGTGTGTGTGTGTGTGTGTGTGTGTGTGTGTGTACCTGGTCCTCGTCCAGGTAACAGTTAACATTTGGCTAATTAACGTCATTAAGGTCGTATATAGTTAACACCTTAAGGGGAGATTCTCTTATTGGTGAATTGGGAGGTGTGTGATTCCTCCAGACTATACCACCAAACAACACATCCCCTATTGGTACAGTACCACTGAGGGCGTCTGTTTTCTGGCATAGTTTGGAGGAATCAGTAGCCTTCCAATTTACAACAAGAGATTCCTCCTCCTTTAACCTACGTAACTGGAATTATGGTAAATCTGAAGCAACTGATTCCGTCAAACTATTCCAAACAACAACAGGTCATCACCATTATTTTTGTTTATCTGGTTTGGAGGAATCAAGACGTTCTAATGTGTACCAAATTAAGGTATTCTATCGACTTAACATGATTGGAACCTTTTTTAGCTAGTCACTATTTAAATAAGTGAAAACCTAGTCACTATTTAAATAAGTGAAAGCGACAGGGAGAAACAACACTCATATAATTACTACATGTGGTTTGTACAGTATGAAGGACAACATAATTATATATTCCTGCATGCTCCTGGTGAACTGGGGGTCAATAATTCTGTCCTGGATGTGGTGGTGTTGTTGTGATTGTTGTTGTTGTTGTTGTTGTTGTTGTTGTTGTTGGTGGTGGTGGTGGTGGTGGTGGTGTTTTGGTGGTGGTGGTAGTGTTGGTGGTGTTTTGGTGGTGGTGGTAGTGTTGGTGGGGTTTTGGTGGTGGTGTTGTTGGTGTTGGTTGCGGTTGTTTTATTTCGGTTGTCATGGATGTGTGGTTGTGGTGTTGTTTGGTTGGTTTTTGTGTGGTTATATGAATCGCTACAAACTGATGTGATTCGGGTGGAGTTTGATGCAAGGTTGGTTCTAGAGATTCAAGTTGTGTCTGAAATCAGGATAGAATTATTGGCTGTGTCTTTGCAATACCCTCTCACACAAGTCTCAGTGAGCTTGATTAGTGTGTGGGAGGCTGAAACTCGACCCCTTCAGTAAACAGTCCCCACTTTACACATGCAAACATTACCATAACAATTCACCTCTACCAAGTGATTCAAAATACCTGCCATGTCATTAGAGAGGGTCTGATTTGTGTTTGCATATCCTATAACTCAAGGAATGATCTCCAGCCTTATAATATCTTTTTTCTCTACGATAACAAGGTGTAAACACAATATTTTTCTAGTATGTGTGATATTGTAATGATTTGCTTGCTTGTGTAATCGTATGTAATCAACGAAGTCAGGTGAAGTAATAAATGTTCTCAATTTTTATGAGTATAACTAACTAACTAACTAACCTGTGATCATACGTCCTGGGGAAGTCCAACACAGAGACGATAAAAAATAAATAGTGTTTGGTGAAGGGTGGATCCGGGAGACATCACAGCCACAAAAACAAAGAATGTGGTGAGGAAATATCAGGCAGTTGGCATGTGATTGTGTGTGAGTGAGTGAACGAGTGAACGAGTGAGGATGCATTGAACATGAACCCAGGGAGTGATCAGACATTAGACAAGGAGTATGTATAGGTTGGCGAGGAGAACTGCATGCTTGTACAAGATGGTGGAGTGAGGGAGTGAGTGAACGGGTGAGGATGCATTAAACACACGAATCCAGGGAGTGATCAGATATTAAAAAGAATGGGGCAGGTTGGGCGGGGACACTTGCTTGAAACCTACGCTGTGTCTGACCAAGGTGGTGACAGAGGGCACTGGGTGTGGACACAGAGGGTGGGGACAACACTGGGTGGGGCGAGACAAAAGAGAAGAGTAGGTGAGGAAATTGGGTTGCGTGATAATAGGTGTTACATGATCATTACACAATCTTATTTGACACTAAAGATCAGTATCCAATATATTGATAAAATTCTCTTCTGCATCAACAGGTGTTACTTGATCATTACACAATCTTAAATGACACTAAAGATCAGTATCCAATATATTGATAAAATTCTCTTCTGCATCAAATTTACATACACATACATATTGTAATGTCATCTCTCAGTTCGCTCCTTCTCTGTTCCTATTTTCTTCTACTTTCCTTCTTCTCTTTTCTTTCCATCTCTTCTCTCTTCTTCTCTCCATTCTCTCCCTCCACACTTCCTCAACCACACACACTGGGGTACACACACACACACACACACACATACACCTTCCCTGACACGAGTTATTTTGAATAATCACCAAGAATGCTAAAAGTCGTTTCATGCTGAATACACTGCAAGAAATTAACATAGAAATATACACCTGATGCGTTCTGGCTCAGTGAATTTGCATGTCTCATAAGCATGCACATTTTCAAGCACTGCATCCAATAACAAACGAATCTCACTCGACCCAAAATTACAAACAAACCAATGGAATATTTTTCGAAGATAATGTATGTATGAGAATTGGATTTAGTTATAGTTCATCCTGTCTCGACCCCTCACCAGCCAGTAATCTTTATATTTCAAGGATAAACAACACCATTAAATAAAACAGTGTGTATTTAAAAAGATATAAGCTGTGCCTTTTTCTAAGTAAAGAAAAGTAATAATAAAAAAAAGCCTTACGAGTATTGCAGGGCCAATTAACCATGTTTTGACCAAGAATACCTTATTGTTTTATTTTGTGTTCGATTTCTTCTCTGACAAAACATACAATAACTGGTTAAGGGGATAGATAGTATACTTTTGGTACTTTATAGAGTGCCTTGATTCCTCCAAAGTATGCCAAGACACAGGACCATATGAACAAAATTAATGGTGTCCTGTTGCTTGGAATAGTGTGGAGGAATCAGTTGCTCCAGATTTATCAACACAGAAGGAATGCGTATAGTACATAACACCATTTAACGATCAGTCAACCATTTCATTGCCACTTCTTTAGTTAAGGGAGCGTCTTAATTGGAGTGCCTTAA
Organism: Petrolisthes cinctipes; assembly: GCA_033782935.1. Classification (NCBI taxonomy): domain Eukaryota; kingdom Metazoa; phylum Arthropoda; class Malacostraca; order Decapoda; family Porcellanidae; genus Petrolisthes; species Petrolisthes cinctipes. The sequence goes on along the minus strand of JAWQEG010003823.1, from coordinate 228,480 downwards.
TTACTCCAAAGATATCCACGAGACACGATCATAGGAATCAATACTACTGGTGTCCTGTTGCTTGGAATTGTTTGGGGGAAATCAGTTGCTCCTGCAGATTTACCAACCCCCTCAATAAGTAAGAATGAAGTGATATCAACAAAGGCTTCTTCTCACATACATACATACAGTAGATACATACATTCATACATACACCTTCTACTAGTACTGGTGAAGGTGAAGTACTAATGTAAACAAAAGGGAGTCTGTTTCTTTCCACGCGTCTAGGCATCTCAAACGAAAAGTGGATATGTTTTTTTTTTTTTTTTTTTTTTTTTTTTTTTTTTTTTTTTCCGACCTCTCTCACTCTCTTTCTTCTAATAGGCGGTGACGACCTTCAATCCACGACTCATTAGTACATACACACGTCCCATTCATTACACAACACACTACCACCACGACAAACCTTTCCTCCTCGTTCACTTCCTCGCAAAGGCATATATGTATGTAACGTGTGTGTGTGTGTGTTTGTGTTTGTGTGTGTCAGAGTTTACGGTACCTAAAACTTGATTCTTTTTGTTTTGCCTAATAAGTAACGTGTGTGTGTGTGTTAGAGTTTACAGTACTAGTAAGTTAATTCATTTTGTGTGTGTGTGTGTGTGTGTGTGTGTGTGTGTGTGTGTGTGTGTGTGTGTGTGTGTGTGTGTGTGTGTGTGTGTGTGTGTGTGTGTGTGTGTGTGTGTGTGTGTCTATACTACTAATAACTAAATTCATTTTTAATTCTAATAAGGTAACAACTTCACATGAATTAACAATAAACACACAAAACCAACAAAGAATTAACCAATATCCACAAACATCAATAACAAGGAGAACAACCCACACTAAAACACAAGTAATCACAATTTTCCAGTGAGTGAACAAGACAGAAGAAAATAATCTCTCCAGTCCTCCCCAAAAAAATTCCTACATTTATCTTATCTTTATTTGAAACCAGGGTGACTTGTGGGGATGACTGACACACTTATTCGACGTTTTATTATATTATACTAGTGAATTAAAGTGAAGTTTTTGGACAATACGTTTGGGTAGTCAAGATAATTATGCATTACCTTAAAGATGTGGGTATTATTGTTAGCAAGCCAGAAGTTAAAGTGATTTTTTTTTTTATAATAAGTTTGGTTGGTCGAGAGATGCAGTACCATAAAAATGTGGGTATTGTTAGCAAGTCAGAAGTTAAAGTGATTTTTTTTTTACAAGAAGTTTGGTTGGTCGAGAGATGCAGTACCATAAACATGTGGGTATTGATAGGAAGCCAGAACCATCGTATGACAACAACAACAACAACAACAGGGGTACCGTATACACTTCCATCTTTCCTACACAAACATTAATTTTGCAGGAAGATAGATACCAAGAGACGCCGACAAGTATTTGATGTGTTCCAGAAATCAGGAAAAAGAGGAAGGAAAGTTGAAAGCGAGGAAGAATTAAGGTCGAGTCTCAAGATTAGGAGAATAATAAATATTTGGTACACTGGAGCGACTTGATTCCTCCAAAGCATCTCCTGAAACAAGACCAGGTTACCAATAATAATAATAGTGTCCTGTTGCTTGGAATAGTTTGGAGGAAATTACAGTACAGCAGTTGCTCCAGATTTACCAATACAACACTGTGCTATGAAACAGGACCAGGATAACAACAACAATAACAACAATAATAATAATAATAATAATGGTGTCCTGTTGCTTGGAATAGTCTGGAGGAATCAACAGTTGCTCCAGATTCACCACTACTACTACCACCACCACCACCACTATACTATACTACCTTCCCCCCTAAAGAGAGTTCCTTCTATCCGGTCAAGGGGAGATAATTGACCCTTAGGGAGCTTAGGGAAACTGACCCTCACTATCCACCACATCTTCTCCATTGTTATACACTTTGGATACATCAGAGAGAATTGATTCCTCCAAAGTATGTCAGACAGGAAACAAGATTACATTAAGGGGGTGCGGGAGTAGGGGACAGGCTTGGGGGGGTTTTGGGGGGTGCGGGAGTAGGGGAACAGGCTTGGGAGGGGGTTGGGGGTGCGAGAATAGGGGGACAGGCTTGGGGGGGTTTGGGGGTTTGGGGGGTGCGGGAATAGGGGGACAGGCTTGGGGTGGGTAGAAAGCCTGTCCCCTATTCCCGCACCCCCCTAACCCCCCCCCAAGCCTGTCCCCTATTCCCGCACCCCCTTAAATTAACGAGCATAAAAGGGGAATAATTTTACACTCTCCTTTTCTACCCATACATACACTTATTAAACAAAACCATCTGAATTGGTATTATTATAAGTTATTCTGTTTTTTTTTCTATTATAACCTAACCTGACCTGACCTGACCTGACCTCCTCCTCCTCCTCCTCCTCCTCCTCTTCTTCCTCCTTTTTCTTGTTCTTGTTATTTTTTTTTTTATTCCTTCTTATTTCTTTTCTTCTCCTCCTCCTTCTTCATCTATTTCTTATTTTTCTTTGTCTTTTTCGTCTTCTCCACTTCCTCCTCCAACTCCACCACCTCCTCCTCCACCTTCTTCTTCTTCTTCATCATCATCTTCATCTGTTTCTTATTTTTCTTTGTCTTTTTCGTCTTTTCCTCCACTTCCTCCTCCAACTCCACCACCTCCACCACCTCCTCCTCCACCTCTCGTCGTTTTTATTATACAAGTTAATTAAGTGATGTAACAGTTAATTCGGGTTCTGGTCGTGTACAGTACGTTAAACCCACAAAATGGAAGGAAGTCTTATGTAGTGATGATGGCCTTAGGGGTGAGTGAGTGAGTGAGTCAGTCAGTAGTTAGGTGAAGAGGGAGAGAGAGAGAGTGGCCAGGTTACCAAGTCTAGTAGTACACAGGGAAGAAAAGAGTGTGTGTGTGTGTGTGTGTGTGTGTGTGTGTGTGTGTGTGTGTGTGTGTGTGTGTGTGTGTGTGTTACCAAGTCTAGTCGTACACAGGGAAAGGTGTGTGTGTGTGTGTGTGTGTGTGTGTGTGTGTGTGTGTGTGTGTGTGTGTGTGTGTGTGTGAGTGTGTCCAGCTCTGAAACTCAATGAACTATAGAGGCACGAGGGAATGTGTGTGTGTGTGTGTGTGTGTGTGTGTGTGTGTGTGTGTGTGTGTGTGTTCCTGCATCTTACTCTTCCCTTACACGACTCAGTTTAACTTCAATCTTTTCTTGACTTGATCAATGTAATCTGAACTTGCTTAACCTAACCTAACCTAACCTAACCTAACCTTTATATAAACAAGACAAACTCCCTGGAATACATAAGAGAGAGAGCATGCATCCTCACCCCGGGCACACACACACAACTCATCGACTCACTCTTTCATAACCTCGCCTTTCCACAGGTTACATATGCTGGCCCCCAGAGGTTTTGAGGATGGGAGGAGGAGGAGGAGAAGGAGGGATCTACCTGGTCCATCCAACGTGTAATCAACGTGAGGGAAGGATACCCAACCTGCTCTAACACGCTCAGTAAATGTTATACAGCTTTCGTAACCTACCATAACACTCTCAGTAACGTCACACAGTTTTTGTAACACGCTCAGTATGTTATATAGCTTTCGTAACCTACCATAATACTTTCAGTAACGTCACACGGTTTTTGTAATAGTCAGTAAAGTTACTCTACTTTAGTAACTTACTGTAACACTCAGTAATGTCATACAGCTTTCGTAACGTACTGTAACACGTTCAGTTACCTCACTCTACGTTTGTAACATACTATAACAAACACAGTAACGTCACATAGCTTTCATAACCTACTGTAACACACTCAATAACGTCACACAACTTTCGTAAGACACTGTAACACTCTCAGTAACGTCACACAGCTTTCTCTCTGAGTTTCTAAACGGATCCAACTTTCTGTAACTACCCAACACCACACTTTTTTATTTCCTTTTTTTTTTGTGGGTAAATACGAGGCCTACTGATTTCTCCATACTGTTGATTTCTGACAACAAATGACCCCAATGATACTGATGAGGGACGTGTTTTGTGACTTAGTTTGGAGGATTCGGTTGCCCTTCAATTATCATACACGATCAGAGAGTCCTAAAGGAAGAAGGTAACCAAGTAAGTATCAACCTAACCTAATCTAACCTAGCCTAACCTGTCTTAACCTTGCTATAACCTAACCTAACTTACCTAACCTAACCTAACCCAACCCAACCTCACCTCACCTAACCCAACCTTACCTAACCTAACCCAACCTTACCTAACCCAACCCAACCAAAACTCACCTCACCTAACCCAACCCAACTTAACCCATCCTCACCTTACATGACCCAACTCAACCTCACTAAACCTTACCTAACCCAACCCAACTTAACCCATCCTCACCTAACCTAACCTGCCCTGGCCTCACCTCACCTCATTAACCAAATAAAGTTTCACCGTCTGTGGCAACCCGTCCCTTCCTTCCACCCGTCCCTTCTTCCCTCACCTAACCTAACCTAACCTAACCTCACCGAATATAGCCTAATCAAACCTAACCTATCCTCACCGAACATAGCCTAACCTTACCTAACCTAACCTAACCTCACCGAACATAGCCTAACCTTACCTAACCTAACCTAACCTCACCGAACATAGCCTAACCTAACCTAACATAACATACCTAACCGAACATAAGCCTAACCTAACCTAAGCCAACCTAATTAACCCCACCACAAAGTTTCACCGTATGTACCAACCCTTCCCTTCTTCTTCCTTCTCTCTATCCAACCTTCGTGAGCATCAACAACATCTGTCTGTCTGTCTGTCTGTCCAGAAGGTGACCTCTAAACTGGTCTCTTGTGTAAGCTCTTCAACTGGGGCACGTTTACGGCCACAAGGCACTCACTCACTCGTTGGCTCTGGATTCCCGATATGTGGTCGGATGGAGGTCAGATTCTATTACAAGGAGAGAGAGAGTTAGTTGTTTTACAGTAGGTTAATTAAATGACACTATTCGGAGTTATTTCAAAGTTATGTGGTAGGGTAATTTACTGTATTCTAGGTTGTTTCAAAGTTATGGTAGGTTAATTTATTGTATTCTGAGTTATTTCAAAGTTATGTGGTAGGGTAATTTACTGTATTCTAGGTTGTTTCAAAGTTATGGTAGGTTAAATTACTGTATTCTAGGTTATTTCAAAGTTACAGTAGATTAAATTACTGTATTCTAGGTTATTTCAAAGTTATGGTAGGTTAAATTGCTGTATTCTAGGTTGTTTCAAAGTTATGGTAGGTTAAATTACTGTATTCTAGGTTATTTCAAAGTTACAGTTGTTTAAATGTTTATATTCTGTGGTGCTAAGGCAGGTTAATTAAGGTCACACACACATACTTGTTATTGTTTTTTTGTTTTCATTGTTGAAGGTTGAAAGTTGGTGACACACACACACACACACACACACACACACACACACACACACACACACACACACACACACACACACACACACACACACACATATATACTTTTGTCACATCAAGGGTTCGTAACAACTATAGATAATAATTTAGCACATTAATTTCCTAACAACACCAAACGTTTTTACCACTATTACCAGTCTCATAACACCACTATTACCACTTTCATAACACCACTATTACCACTCTCATAATGTGTGTGTGTGTGTGTGTGTGTGTTTTTTTTTTTTTTTTTTTTTTTTCTGCTTATACTTGAATCAGTCATCAGAACAATGCCTACAGTATGTGCAGAAAACAAATCCCTTTTAACCAATGCTCTGAGTACGAATCCCTGAGGGCGACTGTACATACCAGCAGTAGAAAAGAAAACACTGCTAAAAGAGAGGATATATATGCAAACCTAACCTAACCTAAAAGAAAGATATATATATGCAAACCTAACCTAACCTAACCTAACCTAACCTAACCTAACCCTGTTGTGGTTTGGAAGAAGAGGGTGACAATTTTTGACTGATATGATAATTATGATATAGAATAGATTTTTTCCACAGATCTGTTCTACCTACTGATTTTCCACAGATCTATTCTACCTACTGATATGATAATTATGACATTGAATAGATATGTGGAAAATTTTCGCCACAAGACCACCTCGAATCGATTAATCTCGAATTCATTCAACTTGCAAACACAATATAGCTTCTTTGAATCTTCTCGCAATTCTCACGAACATTCTGGCGGGAGAGTGAGTTGTTTATGTAGAATTTGAAGTTGGGTTAGGTTAGGTCAGGTCTGGTTGGGGTGGGGTGGGGTTAGGTTAGGTTAAGGTTAAGACAGGTTATGTTAGGTTAAGTTAGGTCAATGTTAAGACAGGTTATGTTAGCTTAAGTTAGGTCAAGGTTAAGACAGGTTATGTTAAGGTTAAGTTAGGTCAAGGTTAAGACAGGTTATGTTAGGTTAAGTTAGGTCAAGGTTAAGACAGGTTATGTTAGGGTTAAGTTAGGTCAAGGTTAAGTTTATGTAGAATATGGTCAGTTTATAACGAAGTGAGGCAAGGATGGAAGCGAATATATTATAGGTATAGTGCCTGGGGTTCAAACCGAGTACAAGTGGTGGAGAGATCATATATTTTTGTAACAAGGAAGGAAGTATTATTCTATAGTGCCAGTGCTGGGGTTTAAAGCGAGTACAGGTGGTGAGGGAAATCGAGAAAGGGACCCACAGAATTTCTCCCAAAAACAAAATAGATTGCCAAGGTTGTAATTATCACTTTCATTACACCACTATTACCACTCTCATAACACCACTATTACCACTCTCATAACACCACTATTACCACTCTCATAACACCACTATTACCATTTTCATAACATCACTATTATCACTGTCATAACACCACTATTACCACTGTCATAACACCACTATTACCACTCTCATTACACCACTATTACCACTGTCATAACACCACTATCACCACTCTCATAACACCACTATTATCACTCTCATAACACCACTATTACCACTGTCATAACACCACTATTACCACTGTCATAACACCACTATTACCACTCTCATAACACCACTATTACCACTGTCATAACACCACTATTACCACTCTCATAACACCACTATTACCACTGTCATAACACCACTATTACCACTTTCAACACGGTAATAACACATCTATCTTTACTATTAACAAAAACTACTCTGGTATTTCATTATCCTTGGGGCATCTGAGTTTGGGTAAGGTTATTGTTGTCTTCACTCATGTTTGTTTGTTTGTTTGTTTGTTTGTTTGTTTAGTGAAGTAAATCTCAATAATATTATAGACGAATTTCGGTTAGCCTACTACTACTACTACTATTATTATTTATTTTTTATTTTTTATTTTTTTAAGCTAATCACTATTATTGAAAAAGCTATCTGGTTCGTCGTTTATTTATTTTTTCTTTATTATATCTTTATTTACCTTTAGTACAAGCCCTAACACTCTGAAGAACGAAGCTACTAAACTGTTAAATGGTGAAATAGTATAGTTACTCCACTCTGCCGACAACCCCCCCCCCCCCATCCCATACCTTCCAACCCTGCCTACCACCCTACCACCCTAGTGACCTCCCATATACCCTTGACCTGAGCCAGCCAGTCTATCTACCTACCTACCTAACTGTCTGCTCAACCACCTACTACTTACCTACCTGCCTACCTACCTAGCTACCTGTCTGTCAGCCCACCTACCTACCTGCCTGCCTGCCTGCCTACCTACCTATCTACCTAATTTCCTACCTGCCTACCTACCTATCTACGTACCTGTCTGTCTGCCTGCCTACCTAACTTCCCACCTACCTACCTACACACCTACCTACCAACACACCTACCTAGCTACCTGCCTACCTACCTACCTATCTGCCTACCTCTCATTTGTCACTTGTCATAATGTGAGGTGAAGTTAAGCCACAACATTATTATTGTTTATGTAATTGTTTATATTATCAATACTATGTACTCTTATAGCAATAGTCACTCAAGGGGAGATTCTCTTGTTGGTGAATTGGAAGGTGTCTTGATTCCTCCAAACTATGCCACGAAACAACAGTATTTAGTATACCATTGATGGGGTCTGTTTCGTGGCATAGTTTGGAGGAAGGAATCAGTGAGTGACCTACACACACACACACACACACACACACACACACACACACACACACACACACACACACACACACACACACACACACACACACACACACACACACACACACACACACACACACACACACACACACACACACACACACACACACACACACACACTTTCAAAGGAATATATTACTGAGAAAAGAAGAAGAGGGTTTGGGTGTTGGTTGACGGTACATATATCCTGAAACCCAAAGCATCTCTCTACTGTAAAGACGACACAAGCTAATAATAGCATCATCATTCGTGTAGCAAAAACAACACACAATTTTCCTTATACCTGTTGCCAAGAACTAAGAACCAGTCTGGGCGTAACTACTTTATATACAAACACATCTCTGCTTCTCATTGCATCTGCCTAGCCTTGAATATAATTATGTAGTATGTGCAAGAACTCATTCGTCTTGGGTGTGGTGGTTTGTCTAGTGGGATGGGAGGGAGGGAGGGAGGAAAGGGGGATGAGTGTGATGGATGGATGGGGGAGGGGGTTAGGTGGGTGGGATAAGGGTTTGTCGGAGAGGGGTGTGTGTGTGTGTGTGTGAGTGGAAGGGTGGAAGGGGGTCAAGTGAAGATCAGTATTCCATCCATTATCGATTTACTTTTACTCACTTGATGATACAGTAATTAATAACACATTGCTCCATTCCCTCAACTTACACACACACACACACACACACACACACACACACACACACACATACACACACACAGAGAAAGCATATATTCGCTGCACACGTCCGAAAACATCAGGTGGGTATGAATGAGAGAAACAGCAGTATCTCTTTGTATAAAAATATCTGTCTGTATCTTGAAGCCAATAAATTCTGTTCAAACATCATAAACAACTGTGGCTACAAATTTAACAAACCTCTAAAACTCTATATTAAACAGTGCTAAAATATAACTAAAGTGATAATATGTTCTGTACGTACTGGTGAAACTATTTATTCATCTATTTATATATTTATTTTTGTACTTAGACGTGACGCAGTGTAATATGTTGTGCAATTAATCTGATAAACACACTCCATGTCCTCGATATTTTTACGATTAACATAAATGATGAAACGCTTTACTGATTCATCATTCTGGACTCAGTTGTGGGAACTTTATTCGCGTTAGTTTTTACACGTTAGTTTTTTACAGACACACACACACGTCATCTTTTACACACACACACACACACACACACACACACACACACACACACACACACACACACACACACACACACACACACACACACACACACACACACACACACACACACGCATCATTTTACACATACACACACGCGTCATATTATACACACACACACACACACCTCACATGTTACACACACACATGTAATTATTTTACAGACACAGACACACACACGCGTCATTTTACACACACACGACATTTTTTACACACACACATGTCATTTATTACAGACACGCACATACACACACACACGTCATTTATTACAGACACACACACACACATGTGTCATTTTATACACACACACACACGCGTCATTTTTTTTACACACACACACACACACACAGAAACTCAAAGGGTGTGGTGGTGTTGAGGTGGGCAAGGACAGTGTTAGGTTGTATGGGTAAACAGGAGGTGTAGGAAGGAAAGATGAGTGATGTGAAGGTCTGTTTTAGTCTACCACTATGCTTACAACATCTACTGAGGAGGAGGAGGAGGAGGATACTTCTTCTACTACTACTACTACTACTACTACTACTACTACTACTACTACTACTACTACTACTACTACTACCACCACCACAACTACAACAACAAAAACTGCTACTATTACAACTACTACTACTACTACTACTACTACTACTACAACAAAAACTACTACTATTACTACTACTACTACTACTACCACCACAACAACAAAATCTGCTACTACTGCTACTACTACTACCACCACTATCACCAGTACCACCACAACTACAACTAATAAAACTACTATTACTACTACTATTACTACTACTACTATTACTACTACTATTACTACTACTACTACTACTATTACTTCTGCTGCTGCTGTTAAGGATAATGAGGATATCAAATAAAAAAGAAAATAATGGAAGTGATTAAGAATAAAGTAAATCAATAAACGAATGAATAATTTATAACATAGCATTCCTAATAAATATACCCTTCGCGAGTCTAAAACCACTTTATTTATTTATTTAGTAGACTAAGAAATTAGATTATATTATTATGATTCCACACACGACACCTTAATCCTTCTTAGAGTTCCTTGTTAGAGTGAAAAGGTGTGAAGGACTATAGAAGGTGGTGGTAATTGACTGACTGATTGACTGACTTATTGACTGACACACTGACTGACTGACCACAACAAGAAGGGACTAAATATTGGTGAAAGTGACTGACTAGTTGATTGACTGACTGACTGACCACAACGTACAGGGACTAAGTTTAGGTGATAGTGACTGACTAGTTGATTGACTGATTAGACTGACTGACCACAACACGAAGGAACTTAATTAATGTAAGTCAGACTAACTAACTTACTGACCACAACACGAAAGGACTTTAATTGAGACTAACTAACTAACTAACTAACTAACTAACTAACAGACAGACAGACTAACTAACTAACTAACTAGCTAACTAACTAACTAACTAACTAACTAACAGACAGACAGACAGACTAACTAACTAACTAACTAACTAACTAACAGACTGTATAACTGGAACTACAGCACATTGAGTCTGTCTATTCGCTGTGTCCTTAGTTTTTTTTATCAAGGTATCCCATAATGAGACGGTGGAAGGTGAACTGGGAAAGTAGAATAAAAAAAAAAAAATGATAA